>CAWUFW010017633.1:0-253858 GCA_963921515.1 Calotriton arnoldi | reverse complement strand
TACTTCGTTCAGTTACATGCTAGAGCAAGTAAGGTGAACAAATAGGCAAGTGATGTGCAGAAAGAGGGAAGAAAAGTGCAAAAAGAGGCAAGAGAAGTGCAGAAAGAGGCAAGAAAAGTGCAGAAAGAGGCAAGTGAGGTGCAGAAACAGGCAAGAGGACTGCAGAAAGAGGCAAGAGAACTGCTGAAAGAAGCAACAGAGGTGTAGAAAGAAGCAAGAGAAGTGCAGAAAGAGGCAAGTGAGATGCAGAAACAGGCAAGAAAGGTAGAGAAAGAGGGAAGACGACTGCAGAAAGAGACAACAGGGGTGCATAAAGAAGAAAGACAGATGCAGAAAGAAGCATGTAAAGTGAAGAATGAAGCAAGCAGGGGTGCAGAAAGAGGCAAGAGAAATGCAGAAAGAAGCAACAGAGGTGCAGAAAGAGTAAGAAATGTGCAGCAAAGAGGCAAGAGAAGTGCAGAAACATGCAAGAGAAGTGGAGAATGAGGCAAAAGAAATGCAGAAACAGGCAAGAGATGCGCACAAAAAGGCAAGAGATGTGCAGAAAAAAGCAAGACTTGTGCAGAAAGAGGCAAGAGAAGTGCAGAAAGAGGCAAGTGAAGTGCAGAAAGAGGCAAGAGAAGTGCAGAAAGAGGCACGAGAAATGCAGAAAGAGGCACAGAAGTGCAGAAACAGGGAAGTGAGGTGCAGAAAGAGGCACGAGTGGTACAGAAAGAGGAAAGTAAGGTGCAGAAAGAGGCAAGAGAGGTGCAGAAAGAAACAAGAGAAGTGCAAAAAGAGGCAAGTGAGGTACAGAAAGAGGCAGGAGAGGTACAGAAAGAGACAAGAGAACTGCAGAAAGAGGCAAGAGAAGTGCAGGAAGAGGCAAGTGAGGTGCAGAAAGAGGCAAGAGAGGTACAGAAAGAGGCAAGTGGGGTGCAGAAAGAGGCAAGAGAAGTACAGAAAGAGGCAAGTAGAGGTGCAGAAAGAGGCAAGAGAGATGCAGAAAGAGGCAAGTGAGGTGCAGAAAGAGGCAAGAGAGGTGCAGAAAGAAGCAAGAGAAGTGCATGAAAGAGGCAAGAGGGGTGCAGAAAGAGGCAAGAGCAGTGCAGAAAGAACCAAGAGATGTGCAGAATGAGGCAAGAGACATGCAGAAAGAGGCAAGAGATGTGCAGAAAAAGGAAGAAGGGTGCAGAAAGAAACAAGAGAAGTGCAGAAAGAGGCAAGTGAGGTACAGAAAGAGGCAAGAGGGATGCAGAAATTTGCAACAGAGGTGCAAAAAGTAGTAAGAACAGTGCAGAAAGAACCAACAGCGGTGCAGAAAGAGGCAGGAGAACTGCAGAAAAAGGCAAGAGAGGTGCAGAAAGAGTCAAGAGAGGTGCACAAAGAGGCAAAAGGGGTACAGAAAGAGGCAAGAGGGGTGTAGAAAGAAGCAAAAGAAGTGCAGAAAGAAGCAACAGAGGTGCTTAAAGAGGCAAGTGGGGTACAGAAAGAGGCAAGAGAAGTGCAGAAAGGAGAAACAGAGGTGGCAAAAGAGGTACACAAACAGGCAAGAAAGGTACAGAAAGAGGGAACAGGGGTGCAGAAAGAGGTAAGAGGGATACAGAAATTTGCACGAGAGGTGCAGAAAGAAGCAAGAGCAGTGCAGAAAGAAGCAAGACAAGTGCAGAAAGAAGGAACAGAGGTGGAGAAATAGGGAAGAGGGGTGCAGAAAAAGACATGAGGGATGCAGAAATTTGCAAAAGAGGTGCAGAAAGAAGCAAGAGAAGTGCAGAAAGAACCAACTGAGGTGCAAAAAGAGGCAAGAGGGGTGCAGAAATAGGTAGGAGAGGTGCAGAAAGAAGGAAGAGAAGTGCAGAAAGAAGCAACAGAGGTGCTGAAAGAGGCGCGAAGGGTGCAGAAAGAGGCAAGAGAAGTGCAGAAAGAAACAACAGAGGTACAGAAAGAGGCAAGAGAGGTGCAGAAAGAGGGAAGAGAGGTGTAGAAAGAGGCTAGAGAGTTGTACAAACAGGGAAGACAGGTGCAGAAAGAGGCAAGAAGGGTACAGAAACAGGCAAGAGGACTGCAGAAAGAGGCAAGAGAACTGCTGAAAGAAGCAACAGAGGTGTAGAAAGAAGCAAGAAAAGTTCAGAAAGAGGCAAGTGAGATGCAGAAACAGGCAAGAAAGGTAGAGAAAGAGGGAAGACGAGTGCAGAAAGAGACAACAGGGGTGCATAAAGAAGAAAGACCGATGCAGAAAGAAGCATGTAAAGTGAAGAATGAAGCAACAGTGGTGCAGAAAGAGGCAAGAGAAATGCAGAAAGAAGCAACAGAGGTGCAGAAAGAGTAAGAAATGTGCAGCAAAAGGCAAGAGAAGTGCAGAAACATGCAAGAGAAGTGGAGAATGAGGCAAAAGAAATGCAGAAACAGGCAAGAGATGCACACAAAAAGGCAAGAGATGTGCAGAAAAAAGCAAGACTTGTGCAGAAAGAGGCAAGAGAAGTGCAGAAAGAGGCAAGTGAAGTGCAGAAAGAGGCAAGAGAAATGCAGAAAGAGGCACGAGAAATGCAGAAAGGGGCAACAGAAGTGCAGAAACAGAGAAGTGAGGTGCAGAAAGAGGCACGAGTGGTACAGAAAGAGGAAAGTAAGGTGCAGAAAGAGGCAAGAGAGGTGCAGAAAGAAACAGGAGAAGTGCAAAAAGAGTCAAGTGAGGTACAGAAAGAGGCAGGAGAGGTACAGAAAGAGACAAGAGAACTGCAGAAAGAGGCAAGAGAAGTGCAGAAAGAGGCAAGAGAAATGCAGAAAGAGGCAAGAGAAGTACAGGATGAGGCAAGTGAGGTGCAGAAAGAGGCAAGAGAGATACAGAAAGAGGCAAGTGATGTGCAGAAAAAGGCAAGAGAGGTGCAGAAAGAAGCAAGAGAAGTGCATAAAGAGCCAAGAGAAATGCAGAAAGAGGCAAAGGAAGTGCAGAAAGAGGCAAGTGAGGCGCAGAAAGAGGCAATAGAGGTACAGAAAGAGGCAAGTAAGGTGAACAAATAGGCAAGTGATGTGCAGAAAGAGGGAAGAAAAGTGCAAAAAGAGGCAAGAGAAGTGCAGAAAGAGGCAAGAAAAGTGCAGAAAGAGGCAAGTGAGGTGCAGAAAGTGGCAGCAGTAGTACAGAAAGAGGCCAGAGAAGTGCAGAAAGAGGCAATAGAAGTGCAGAAAGAGGAAAGAGAAGTGCAGAAAGAGGAAAGAGAAGCACAAAAAGAGGGAAGAGAAGTGCAGAAAGAGGCAAGAGATGTGCAGAAAGAAGCAAGAGAAGTGCATAAAGAGGAAAGTGAGATGCAGAAAGAGGCAAGAGAGGAACAGAGAGAGGCAAGTAAGGTGCTGAAAGAGGCAAGAGAAGTGCAGAAAGGAGAAAGAGAAGTGCAGAAATAGGAAATAGAAGTACAGAAAGAGGAAAGAGGGGTGTAGAAAAGCAAGAAAAGTGCAGAAAGAAGCAACAGAGGTGCTTAAAGAGGCAAGAGAGGTGCACAAACAGGCAAGAAAGGTACAGAAAGAGGGAACAGGGGTGCAGAAAGAGGTAAGAGGGATACAGAAATTTGCACGAGAGGTGTAGAAAGAAGCAAGAGCAGTGCAGAAAGAAGTAAGAAAAGTGCAGAAAGAAGGAAGAGAGGTGGAGAAATAGGGAAGAGGGGTGCAGAAAAAGGCATGAGGGATGCAGAAATTTACTAAAGAGGTGCAAGTAGAAGCAAGAGAAGTGCAGAAAGAACCAACAGAGGTGCAAAAAGAGGCAAGAGGGGTACAGAAATAGGTAGGAGAGGTGCAGAAAGAAGGAAGAAAAGTGCAGAAAGAAGCAACAGAGGTGCTGAAAGAGGCGCAAAGGGTGCAGAAAGAGGCAAGAGAAGTGCAGAAAGAAGAAACAGAGGTACAGAAAGAGGCAAGAGAGGTGCAGAAAGAGGGAAGAAAGGTGTAGAAAGAGGCTAGAGAGTTGCAGAAACAGGCAAGAGGACTGCAGAAAGAGGCAAGAGGACTGCAGAAAGAGGCAAGAGAACTGCTGAAAGAAGCAACAGAGGTGTAGAAAAAAGCAAAAAAAGTGCAGAAAGAGGCAAGTGAGATGCAGAAACAGGCGAGAAAGGTAGAGAAATAGGCAAGACGAGTGCAGAAAGAGACAACAGGGGTGCAGAAAGAAGCAAGACAGATGCGAAAAGAAGCATGGAAAGTGCAGAATGAAGCACAGGGGTGCATAAAGAGGCAAGAGAAGTGCAGAAAGAAGCAAGATAAGTGCAGAAAGAGGCAAGAGAAGTGCAGAAACATGCAAGAAAAGTGGAGAATGAGGCAAAAGAAATGCAGAAACAGACAAGAGATGCGCACAAAAAGGCAAGAGATGTGGAGAAAAAAGCAAGACTTGTGCAGAAAGAGGCAAGAGAAGTTCAGAAAGAGGCACGAGAAATGCAGAAAGGGGAAAGAGAGGTGCAGAAAGAGGGAAGAGAGGTGTAGAAAGAGGCTAGAGAGTTGTACAAACAGGGAAGACAGGTGCAGAAAGAGGCAAGAGGGGTACAGAAACAGGCAAGAGGACTGCAGAAAGAGGCAAGAGAACTGCTGAAAGAAGCAACAGAGGTGTAGAAAGAAGCAAGAAAAGTTCAGAAAGAGGCAAGTGAGATGCAGAAACAGGCAAGAAAGGTAGAGAAAGAGGGAAGACGAGTGCAGAAAGAGACAACAGGGGTGCATAAAGAAGAAAGACCGATGCAGAAAGAAGCATGTAAAGTGAAGAATGAAGCAACAGTGGTGCAGAAAGAGGCAAGAGAAATGCAGAAAGAAGCAACAGAGGTGCAGAAAGAGTAAGAAATGTGCAGCAAAAGGCAAGAGAAGTGCAGAAACATGCAAGAGAAGTGGAGAATGAGGCAAAAGAAATGCAGAAACAGGCAAGAGATGCACACAAAAAGGCAAGAGATGTGCAGAAAAAGCAAGACTTGTGCAGAAAGAGGCAAGAGAAGTGCAGAAAGAGGCAAGTGAAGTGCAGAAAGAGGCAAGAGAAATGCAGAAAGAGGCAGGAGAAATGCAGAAAGGGGCAACAGAAGTGCAGAAACAGAGAAGTGAGGTGCAGAAAGAGGCACGAGTGGTACAGAAAGAGGAAAGTAAGGTGCAGAAAGAGGCAAGAGAGGTGCAGAAAGAAACAGGAGAAGTGCAAAAAGAGGCAAGTGAGGTACAGAAAGAGGCAGGAGAGGTACAGAAAGAGACAAGAGAACTGCAGAAAGAGACAAGAGAAGTGCAGAAAGAGGCAAGAGAAGTGCAGAAAGAGGCAAGAGAAGTACAGGATGAGGCAAGTGAGGTGCAGAAAGAGGCAAGAGAGATACAGAAAGAGGCAAGTGATGTGCAGAAAGAGGCAAGAGAGGTGCAGAAAGAAGCAAGAGAAGTGCATAAAGAGCCAAGAGAAGTGCATAAAGAGGCAAAGGAAGTGCAGAAAGAGGCAAGTGAGGCGCAGAAAGAGGCAATAGAGGTACAGAAAGAGGCAAGTAAGGTGAACAAATAGGCAAGTGATGTGCAGAAAGAGGGAAGAAAAGTGCAAAAAGAGGCAAGAGAAGTGCAGAAAGAGGCAAGAAAAGTGCAGAAAGAGGCAAGTGAGGTGCAGAAAGTGGCAGCAGTAGTACAGAAAGAGGCCAGAGAAGTGCAGAAAGAGGCAATAGAAGTGCAGAAAGAGGAAAGAGAAGTGCAGAAAGAGGAAAGAGAAGCACAAAAAGAGGGAAGAGAAGTGCAGAAAGAGGCAAGAGATGTGCAGAAAGAAGCAAGAGAAGTGCATAAAGAGGAAAGTGAGATGCAGAAAGAGGCAAGAGAGGAACAGAGAGAGGCAAGTAAGGTGCTGAAAGAGGCAAGAGAAGTGCAGAAAGGAGAAAGAGAAGTGCAGAAATAGGAAATAGAAGTACAGAAAGAGGCAAGAGGGGTGTAGAAAGAAGCAAGAGAAGTGCAGAAAGAAGCAACAGAGGTGCTTAAAGAGGCAAGAGAGGTGCACAAACAGGCAAGAAAGGTACAGAAAGAGGGAACAGGGGTGCAGAAAGAGGTAAGAGGGATACAGAAATTTGCACGAGAGGTGTAGAAAGAAGCAAGAGCAGTGCAGAAAGAAGCAAGACAAGTGCAGAAAGAAGGAACAGAGGTGGAGAAATAGGGAAGAGGGGTGCAGAAAAAGGCATGAGGGATGCAGAAATTTGCAAAAGAGGTGCAGAAAGAAGCAAGAGAAGTGCAGAAAGAACCAACATGAGGTGCAAAAAGAGGCAAGAGGGGTGCAGAAATAGGTAGGAGAGGTGCAGAAAGAAGGAAGAGAAGTGCAGAAAGAAGCAACAGAGGTGCTGAAAGAGGCACGAAGGGTGCAGAAAGAGGCAAGAGAAGTGCAGAAAGAAGCAACAGAGGTACAGAAAGAGGCAAGAGAGGTGCAGAAAGAGGGAAGAGAGGTGTAGAAAGAGGCTAGAGAGTTGTACAAACAGGGAAGACAGGTGCAGAAAGAGGCAAGAGGGGTGCAGAAACAGGCAAGAGGACTGCAGAAAGAGGCAAGAGAACTGCTGAAAGAAGCAACAGAGGTGTAGAAAGAAGCAAGAAAAGTGCAGAAAGAGGCAAGTGAGATGCAGAAACAGGCAAGAAAGGTAGAGAAAGAGGGAAGACGACTGCAGAAAGAGACAACAGGGGTGCATAAAGAAGAAAGACAGATGCAGAAAGAAGCATGTAAAGTGAAGAATGAAGCATCAGGGGTGCAGAAAGAGGCAAGAGAAATGCAGAAAGAAGCAACAGAGGTGCAGAAAGAGTAAGAAATGTGCAGCAAAAGGCAAGAGAAGTGCAGAAACATGCAAGAGAAGTGGAGAATGAGGCAAAAGAAATGCAGAAACAAGCAAGAGATGCACACAAAAAGGCAAGAGATGTGCATAAAAAAGCAAGACTTGTGCAGAAAGAGGCAAGAGAAGTGCAGAAAGAGGCAAGTGAAGTGCAGAAAGAGGCAAGAGAAATGCAGAAAGAGGCACGAGAAATGCAGAAAGGGGCAACAGAAGTGCAGAAACAGGGAAGTGAGGTGCAGAAAGAGGCACGAGTGGTATAGAAAGAGGAAAGTAAGGTGCAGAAAGAGGTAAGAGAGGTGCAGAAAGAAACAAGAGAAGTGCAAAAAGAGGCAAGTGAGGTACAGAAAGAGGCAGGAGAGGTACAGAAAGAGACAAGAGAACTGCAGAAAGAGGCAAGAGAAGTGCAGAAAGAAGCAAGAGCAGTGCAGAAAGAAGCAAGACAAGTGCAGAAAGAAGGAACAGAGGTGGAGAAATAGGGAAGAGGGGTGCAGAAAAAGACATGAGGGATGCAGAAATTTGCAAAAGAGGTGCAGAAAGAAGCAAGAGAAGTGCAGAAAGAACCAACTGAGGTGCAAAAAGAGGCAAGAGGGGTGCAGAAATAGGTAGGAGAGGTGCAGAAAGAAGGAAGAGAAGTGCAGAAAGAAGCAACAGAGGTGCAGAAAGAGGCGCGAAGGGTGCAGAAAGAGGCAAGAGAAGTGCAGAAAGAAACAACAGAGGTACAGAAAGAGGCAAGAGAGGTGCAGAAAGAGGGAAGAGAGGTGTAGAAAGAGGCTAGAGAGTTGTACAAACAGGGAAGACAGGTGCAGAAAGAGGCAAGAAGGGTACAGAAACAGGCAAGAGGACTGCAGAAAGAGGCAAGAGAACTGCTGAAAGAAGCAACAGAGGTGTAGAAAGAAGCAAGAAAAGTTCAGAAAGAGGCAAGTGAGATGCAGAAACAGGCAAGAAAGGTAGAGAAAGAGGGAAGACGAGTGCAGAAAGAGACAACAGGGGTGCATAAAGAAGAAAGACCGATGCAGAAAGAAGCATGTAAAGTGAAGAATGAAGCAACAGTGGTGCAGAAAGAGGCAAGAGAAATGCAGAAAGAAGCAACAGAGGTGCAGAAAGAGTAAGAAATGTGCAGCAAAAGGCAAGAGAAGTGCAGAAACATGCAAGAGAAGTGGAGAATGAGGCAAAAGAAATGCAGAAACAGGCAAGAGATGCACACAAAAAGGCAAGAGATGTGCAGAAAAAGCAAGACTTGTGCAGAAAGAGGCAAGAGAAGTGCAGAAAGAGGCAAGTGAAGTGCAGAAAGAGGCAAGAGAAATGCAGAAAGAGGCACGAGAAATGCAGAAAGGGGCAACAGAAGTGCAGAAACAGAGAAGTGAGGTGCAGAAAGAGGCACGAGTGGTACAGAAAGAGGAAAGTAAGGTGCAGAAAGAGGCAAGAGAGGTGCAGAAAGAAACAGGAGAAGTGCAAAAAGAGGCAAGTGAGGTACAGAAAGAGGCAGGAGAGGTACAGAAAGAGACAAGAGAACTGCAGAAAGAGGCAAGAGAAGTGCAGAAAGAGGCAAGAGAAGTGCAGAAAGAGGCAAGAGAAGTACAGGATGAGGCAAGTGAGGTGCAGAAAGAGGCAAGAGAGATACAGAAAGAGGCAAGTGATGTGCAGAAAAAGGCAAGAGAGGTGCAGAAAGAAGCAAGAGAAGTGCATAAAGAGCCAAGAGAAGTGCAGAAAGAGGCAAGTGAGAAGTGCAGAAAGAGGCAATAGAGGTACAGAAAGAGGCAAGTAAGGTGCAGAAAGAGGCAAGTGATGTGCAGAAAGAGGCAAGAGAAGTGCAAAAAGAGGCAAGAGAAGTGCAGAAAGAGGCAAGAAAAGTGCAGAAAGAGGCAAGAAAAGTGCAGAAAGAGGCAAGTGAGGTGCAGAAAGTGGCAGCAGTAGTACAGAAAGAGGCCAGAGAAGTGCAGAAAGAGGCAATAGAAGTGCAGAAAGAGGAAAGAGAAGTGCAGAAAGAGGAAAGAGAAGCACAAAAAGAGGGAAGAGAAGTGCAGAAAGAGGCAAGAGATGTGCAGAAAGAAGCAAGAGAAGTGCATAAAGAGGAAAGTGAGATGCAGAAAGAGGCAAGAGAGGAACAGAGAGAGGCAAGTAAGGTGCTGAAAGAGGCAAGAGAAGTGCAGAAAGGAGAAAGAGAAGTGCAGAAATAGGCAATAGAAGTACAGAAAGAGGCAAGAGGGGTGTAGAAAGAAGCAAGAGAAGTGCAGAAAGAAGCAACAGAGGTGCTGAAAGAGGCAAGAGAGGTGCACAAACAGGCAAGAAAGGTACAGAAAGAGGGAACAGAGGTGCAGAAAGAGGTAAGAGGGATACAGAAATTTGCACGAGAGGTGTAGAAAGAAGCAAGAGCAGTGCAGAAAGAAGTAAGAGAAGTGCAGAAAGAAGGAAGAGAGGTGGAGAAATAGGGAAGAGGGGTGCAGAAAAAGGCATGAGGGATGCAGAAATTTACAAAAGAGGTGCAGAATAGAAGCAAGAGAAGTGCAGAAAGAACCAACAGAGGTGCAAAAAGAGGCAAGAGGGGTACAGAAATAGGTAGGAGAGGTGCAGAAAGAAGGAAGAAAAGTGCAGAAAGAAGCAACAGAGGTGCTGAAAGAGGCGCAAAGGGTGCAGAAAGAGGCAGGAGAAGTGCAGAAAGAAGCAACAGAGGTACAGAAAGAGGCAAGAGAGGTGCAGAAAGAGGGAAGAGAGGTGTAGAAAGAGGCTAGAGAGTTGCAGAAACAGGCAAGAGGACTGCAGAAAGAGGCAAGAGGACTGCAGAAAGAGGCAAGAGAACTGCTGAAAGAAGCAACAGAGGTGTAGAAAGAAGCAAGAAAAGTGCAGAAAGAGGCAAGTGAGATGCAGAAACAGGCAAGAAAGGTAGAGAAAGAGGCAAGACGAGTGCAGAAAGAGACAACAGGGGTGCAGAAAGAAGCAAGACAGATGCAGAAAGAAGCATGGAAAGTGCAGAATGAAGCAACAGGGGTGCAGAAAGAGGCAAGAGAAGTGCAGAAAGAAGCAAGAGAAGTGCAGAAAGAGAGAAAGTGCAGAAAGAGGCAAGAGAAGTGCAGAAACATGCAAGAGAAGTGGAGAATGAGGCAAAAGAAATGCAGAAACAGGCAAGAGATGCGCACAAAAAGGCAAGAGATGTGCAGAAAAAAGCAAGACTTGTGCAGAAAGAGGCAAGAGAAGTGCAGAAAGAGGCAACGAGAGAGATGCAGAAAGAGGCAAGAGAAGTGCAGAAAGAGGCAAAGTGAGAAAGAGTGAGGTGCAGAAAGAGGCACGAGTGGTACAGAAAGAGGCAAGTAAGGTGCAGAAAGAGGCAAGAGAGGTGCAGAAAGAGGCAAGTGAGGTACAGAAAGAGGCAAGTGAGGTACATAAAGAGGCAGGAGAGGTACAGAAAGAGACAAGAGAACTGCAGAAAGAGGCAAGAGAAGTGCAGAAAGAGGCAAGAGGGGTGCAGAAACAGGCAAGAGAACTGCAGAAAGAGGCAAGAGAATTGCTGAAAGAAGCAACAGAGGTGTAGAAAGAAGCAAGAGAAGTGCAGAAAGAGGCAAGTGAGATGCAGAAACAGGCAAGAAAGGTAGAGAAAGAGGGAAGACGAGTGCAGAAAGAGACAACAGAGGTGCAGAAAGAAGCAAGACAGATGCAGAAAGAAGCATAGAAAGTGCAGAAATGAAGCAACAGTGGTGCAGAAAGAGGCAAGAGAAGTGCAGAAAGAAGCAACAGAGGTGCAGAAAGAGTAAGAAATGTGCAGAAAGAGGCAACAGAAGTGCAGAAACATGCAAGAGAAGTGGAGAATGAGGCAAAAGAAATGCAGAAACAGGCAAGAGATGTGCACAAAAAGGCAAGAGATGTGCAGAAAAAAGCAAGACTTGTGCAGAAAGAGGCAAGAGAAGTACAGAAAGAGGCAAGAGAAGTGCAGAAAGAGGCAAGAGAAGTGCAGAAAGAGGCACGAGAAATGCAGAAAGAGGCAAGAGAAGTGCAGAAAGAGGGAAGTGAGGTGCAGAAAGAGGCAAGAGTGGTACAGAAAGAGGCAAGAGGAGTGCAGAAAGAGGCAAGAGAAGTGCAGAAAGAAGCAAGAGAAGTGCAGAAAGAGGCAAGAGAGGTGCAGAAAGAGGCAAGAGAGGTGCAGAAAGAGGCAAGAGAAGTGCAGAAAGAGGCAAGAGAGGTGCAGAAAGAGGCAAGAGAAGTGCAGAAAGAGGCAAGAGAGGTGCAGAAAGAGGCAAGAGAGGTGCAGAAAGAGGCAAGAGAGAGTGCAGAAAGAGGCAAGAGAGGTGCAGAAAGAAGCAAGAGAGGTGCAGAAAGAAGCAAGAGAAGTGCAGAAAGAGGCAAGAGAGGTGCAGAAATAGGCAAGAGGAGGTGCAGAAAGAGGCAAGAGAAGTGCAGAAAGAAGCAAGAGAAGTGCAGAAAGAGGCAAGAGAGGTGCAGAAAGAGGCAAGAGAGGTGCAGAAAGAGGCAAGAGAAGTACAGAAAGAGGCAAGAGAAGGGCAGAAAGAAGCAAGAGAAGTGCAGAAAGAGGCAAGAGAAGTGCAGAAAGAGGCAATAGAAGTACAGAAAGAGGCAAGAGAGGTGCTGAAAGAGGCAAGAGAAGTACAGAAAAAGGCAAGAGAGGTACAGAAAGAGGCAAGAGATGTGCAGAAAGAAGCAAGAGAAGTGCAGAAAGAGGCAAGTAGAAGTACAGAAAGAGGCAAGAGAAGTGCAGAAAGAGGCAAGAGAAGTGCAGAAAGAGGCAAGAGAAGTGCAGAAAGAGGCAAGAGAAGTGCAGAAAGAGGCAGGAGAGGTGCAGAAAGAAGCAAGAGAGGTGCAGAAAGAGGCAAGAGATATGCAGAAAGAGGCAAGAGAGGTGCAGAAAGAAGCAAGAGAAGTGCAGAAAGAGGCAAGAGAAGTGCAGAAAGAGGCAAGAGAAGTGCAGAAAAAAGCAAGAGAAGTGCAGAAAGAGGCAAGAGAAGTGCAGAAAGAGGCAAGAGAGGTACAGAAAGAAGGCAAGAGAAGTGCAGAAAGAGGCAAGAGAAGTGCAGAAAGAGGCAAGAGAAGTGCAGAAAGAGGCAAGAGAAGTGCAGAAAGAGGCAAGAGAAGTGCAGAGAGAGGCAAGTGAGGTGCAGAAAGAGGCAAGAGAAGTGCAGAAAGAGGCAAGAGAAGTGCAGAAAGAGGCAAAAGAAGTGCAGAAAGAGGCAAGTGAGGTGCAGAAAGAGGCAAGAGAGGTACAGAAAGAGGCAAGTAAGGTGCAGAAAGAGGCAAGAGAGGTGCAGAAAGAAGCAGAGAGAAGTGCAGAAAGAGGCAAGAGAGGTGCAGAAAGAAGGCAAGAGAGGTGCAGAAAGAGGCAAGAGAAGTGCAGAAAGAGGCAAGAGAAGTGCAGAAAGAGGCAAGAGAGGTGCAGAAAGAAGCAAGAGTGATGTGCAGAAAGAGGCAAGAGAGGTGCAGAAAGAGGCAAGAGAAGTGCAGAAAGAGGCAAGAGAAGTGCAGAAAGAGGCAAGAGAAGTGCAGAAAGAGGCAAAAGAAGTGCAGAAAGAGGCAACAGTGAGGTGCAGAAAGAGGCAAGAGAGGTAGCAGAAAGAGGCAAGTAGAGGTGCAGAAAGAGGCAAGAGAGGTGCAGACAGAAGGCAAGAGAAGTGCAGAAAGAGGCAAGAGAAGCACAGAAAGAAGGCAAGAGAAGTGCAGAAAGAGGCAAGAGAAGTACAGAAAGAGGCAAGAGAGGTGCAGAAAGAGGCAAGAGAAGTGCAGAAAGAGGCAGAGAAGTGCAGAAAGAAGGCAAGAGAAGTGCAGAAAGAAGAAAGAGAGGTGCAGAAAGAGGCAAGAGAAGTGCAGAAAGAGGCAAGAGAAGTGCAGAAAGAGTAGCAAGAGTAAGAATGTGCAGAAAGAGGCAAGAGAAGTGCAGAAAGAGGAAAGTGAGGTGCAGAAAGAGGCAAGAGAGGTACAGAAAGAGGCAAGAGTAGTGCAGAAAGAGGCAAAAGAAGTGCAGAAAGAGGCAAGAGAAGTGCAGAAAGGGGCAAGAGAGGTGCAGAAAGAGGCAAGTGAGGTGCAGAAAGAAGCAAGAAAAGTGCAGAAAGAGGCAAGAGAATGGCAGAAAGAGGCAAGAGAAGTGCAGAAAAAGGCAAGAGAGGTGCAGAAAGAGGCAAGAGAAGTGCAGAAAGAGGCAAGTGAGGTGCAGAAAGAGGCAAGAGAGGTGCAGAAAGAGGCAAGAGAAGTGCAGAAAGAGGCAAGTGAGGTGCAGAAAGAGGCAAGAGAGGTACAGAAAGAGGCAAGAGAAGTGCAGAAAGAGGCAAGAGAAGTGCAGAAAGAGGCAAGAGAGATGCAGAAAGAAGCAAGAGAAGTGCAGAAAGAGACAAGAGAATTGCAGAAAGAGGCAAGAGAGGTGCAGAAAGAAGCAGAGTGAGGTGCAGAAAGAGGCAAGAGAAGTGCAGAAAGAAGCAAGAGAGAGTGCAGAAAGAGGCAAGAGAAGTGCAGAAAGAGGCAAGAGAAGTGCAGAAAGAAGCAAGAGAAGTGCAGAAAGAGGCAAGAGAAATGCAGAAAGAGGCAAGAGAAGTGCAGAAAGAGGCAAGAGAAGTGCAGAAAGAAGGCAAGAGAAGTGCAGAAAGAGGCAAATAGAAGTGCAGAAAGAGGCAAGAGAAGTGCAGAAAGAAGCAAGAGACAGTGCAGAAAGAGGCAAGAGAAGTGCAGAAAGAGGCAAATGAAGTGCAGAAAGAGGCAAGAGAGGTGCAGAAAGAGGCAAGTAGAGGTGCAGAAAGAGGCAAGTAAGGTGCAGAAAGAGGCAAGAGAGTTGCAGAAAGAGGCAAGAGAAGTGCAAAAAGAGGAAATAGAAGTGCAGAAAGAGGCAAGAGAAGTGCAGAAAGAAGCAAGAGAAGTGCAGAAAGAGGCAAGAGAAGTGCAGAAAGAGGCAAGTGAGGTACAGAAAGAGGCAAGAGAAGTGCAGAAAGAAGGAAGAGAAGCACAAAAAGAGGGAAGAGAAGTGCAGAAAGAGGCAAGAGAAGTGCAGAAAGAAGAAAGAGAAGTGCAGAAATTAGGAAATAGAAGTACAGAAAGAGCCAAGAGAAGTGCAGAAAGAGGCAAGAGAAGTGCAGAAAGAGGCAAAAGAAGTGCAGAAAGAGGCACATGAAGTGCAGAAAGAGGCAAGAGAGGTACAGAAAGAGGCAAGTAAGGTGCAGAAATAGGCAAGAGAGGTGCAGAAACAAGCAAGAGAAGTGCAGAAAGAGGCAAGAGATGTGCAGAAAGAAGGCAAGAGAGGTGCAGAAAGAGGCAAGAGAGGTGCAGAAATAGGCAAGAGAGGTGCAGAAAGAGGCAAGAGAAGTGCAGAAAGAGGCAAGAGAGGTGCAGAAAAGAGAAGTGCAGAAAGAGGCAAGAGAGGTGCAGAAAGAAGCAATAGAGGTGCAGAAAGAAGAGAGTGAGGTGCAGAAAGAGTGAAAGAGACAAGATAGGTGCAGAAAGAGGCAAGAGAGGTGCCGAAAGAAGAGACTGAGGTGCAGAAAGAGGGAAAGAGGCAAGAGAGGTGCAGAAAGAGGCAAGAGAGGTGCAGAAAGAGGCAAGAGCAGTGCAGAAAGAACCAAGAGATGTGCAGAATGATGCAAGTGAGGTGCAGAAAGAGGCAAGAGAGGTAGAAAAAGAGGCAAGTAAGGTGCAGAAAGAGGCAAGAGAGGTGCAGAAAGAAGCAAAAGAAGTGCAGAAAGAGGCAAGAGAAGCACAGAAAGGGGCAACAGAAGTGCAGAAAGGGGTAAGAAAAGTGCAGAAAGAGGCAAGAGACGTGCAGAAAGAAGCAAGAGAGGTGCAGAAAGAGGACGAGAGGTGCAGAAAAAAGCAAAGATGTGCAGAAAGAAGCAAGTAATGTGCAGAAAGAGGCAAGAGAAGTGCAGATAAAAGCAAAAGAGGTGCAGAAAGAGGCAAGAGAAGTGCAGAAAGAGGCAAGAGAAGTGCAGAAAGAGGCAAGAGAAGTGCAGAAAGAGGCAAGAGAAGTGCAGAAAGAGGCAAGAGAGGTGCAGAAAGAGGCAAGAGAGGTAGCAGAAAGAGGCAAGTGAAGTGCAGAAAGAGGCAAGAGAGGTGCAGAAAGAAGCAAGAGAAGTGCAGAAAGAGGCAAGAGAAGTACAGAAAGAAGGCAAGAGAAGTGCAGAAAGAGGCAAGAGAGGTGCAGAAAGAGGCAGAGAGAGGTGCAGAAAGAGGCAAGAGAACTGCAGAAAGAAGCAAGAGAGGTGCAGAAAGAGGCAAGAAGAGTTGCAGAAAGAGGCAAGACGAGATGCAGAAAGAGGCAAGAGAAGTGCAGAAAGAGGCAAAAGAGGTACAGAAAGAAGAAAGAGAAGTGCAGAAAGAAGAAAGAGAAATGCAGAAAGAGGCAACAGAAGTGCAGAAATAGGCAAGAGATGTGCAGAAAGGGGCAGGAGAAGTGCAGAAAGAAGCAAGAGAAGTGCAGAAAGAGTAAGAAATGTGCAGAAAGAGGCAAGAGAAGTGCAGAAAGAGGCAAGAGAAGTGCAGAAAGAGGCAAGAGAAATGCAGAAACAGGCAAGAGATGTGCACAAAGAGGCAAGAGAAGTACAGAAAGAAGGCAAGAGAAGTGCAGAAAGAGGCAAATAGAAGTGCAAAAAGAGCCAAGAGAAGTGCAGAATGAAGCAGGAGACGTGCAGAAAGAGGTAAGAGAAGTGCAGAAAGAGGCAAATGAAGTGCAGGAACAGGCAAAAGAGGTACAGAAAGAGGCAAGTAAGGTTCAGAAAGAGGCAAGTAAGGTGCAGAAAGAGGCAAGAGAGTTGCAGAAAGAAGCAAGAGAAGTGCAAAAAGAGGAAATAGAAGTGCAGAAAGAGCCAAGAGAAGTGCAGAAAGAAGCAAGAGTAGTGCAGAAAGAGGCAAAAGAAGTGCAGAAAGAGGCAAGTGAGGTACAGAAAGAAGGAAGAGAAGTGCAGAAAGAGGGAAGAGAAGCACAAAAAGAGGGAAGAGAAGTGCAGAAAGAGGCAAGAGAAGTGCAGAAAGAAGAGAGAAGTGCAGAAATTAGGAAATAGAAGTACAGAAAGAGCCAAGAGAAGCGCAGAAAGAAGCAAGAGAAGTGCAGAAAGAGGCAAGAGAAGTGCAGAAAGAGGCAAGAGAATTGCAGAAAGAGGCAAAAGAAGTGCAGAAAGAGGCAAGTGAGGTGCAGAAAGAGGCAAGAGAGGTACAGAAAGAGGCAAGTAAGGTGCAGAAATAGGCAAGAGAGATGGAGAAACAAGCAAGAGAAGTGCAAAAAGAGGCAAGAGATGTGCAGAAAGAAGGAAGAGAAGTGCAGAAAGAGGCAAGAGAAGTGCAGAAAGAGGCAAGAGAGGTGCAGAAAGAAGAGAGTGAGGTGCAGAAAAGAGAAAGAGAAGTGCAGAAAGAGGCAAGAGAGGTGCAGAAAGAAGAGAGTGAGGTGCAGAAAGAGGCAAAAGAGTTACAGGCAGAGGCAAGAGAAGTGCAGAAAGAGGCAAGAGAAGTGCAGAAAGAGGCAAAAGAAGTGCAGAGAGAGGCAAGTGAGGTGCAGAAAGAGGCAAGAGAGGTAGAGAAAGAGGCAAGTAAGGTGCAGAAAGCAGCAAGAGAGGTCCAGACAGAAGCAAGAGAAGTGCAAAAAGAGGCAAAAGAAGCACAGAAAGAAGGAAGAGAAGTGCAGAAAGAGGCAAGAGGTGCAGAAAGAAGAGAGTGAGGTGCATATAGAGGCAAGAGAACTGCAGAAAGAAGCAAGTGAGGTGCAGAAAGAGGCAAAAGAGTTACAGGAAGAGGCAAGACCAGAGCAGAAAGAGGCAAAAGAAGTGCAGAAAGAGGCAAGAGAGGTGCTAAAAGAAGCATGAAAAGTGCAGAAAAGAGAAATGCAGAAAGAGGCAAGAGAGGTGCAGAAAGAAGAGAGTGAGGTGCATATAGAGGCAAGAGAAGTGCAGAAAAAAACAAGAGAAGTGCAGAAAGAGTAAGAAATGTGCAGAAAGAGGCAAGAGAAGTGCAGAAAGAGGCAAGAGAAGTGGAGAAAGAGGCAAAAGAAGTGCAGAAACAGGCAAGAGATGTGCACAAAACGGCAAGCGAAGCACCGAAAGAAGGAACAGAAGTGCAGAAAGAGGAAATAGAAGTGCAGAAAGAGCCAAGAGAAGTGCAGAAAAAGCAAGAGAAGTGCAGAAAGAGGCAAGAGAAGCACAGAAAGAAGCGAGAAGTGCAGAAAGAAGCAAGTGAAGTGCAGAAAGAGGGAAGAGAAGTGCAGAAAGAGGCAAGAGAAGTGCAATAAGAGGCAAGTGAGGTGCGGAAAGAGGTAAGAGAGGTACAGAAAGAGGCAAGCGACGTGCAGAAAGAGGCAAGAGAGGTACAAAAGAGGCAAGTGAGATACAGAAAGAGGCAAGAGAGGTGCACAAGGAGGCAAGAGAAGTGCAGAAAGAGGCACGTGAGGTGCAGAAAGAGGCATGAGAGGTACAGATATAGGGAAGTGAGGTGCAGACAGAGGCAAGAGAAGCACAGAAAGAGGCAAGAGAAGCACAGAAAGAAACAAGAGTGATTTTCGCACCATTAGTACCAATTTAACACCCACATTTAGCAATAAGTAACAGTTGACAATTCCAGCTTTGCAAAGGACCTTCGACCACGCTGTAACACTAGTCGCTGCATTTTTGGTAACGTTTGAGCTCTTTGAGCTAGAAACAAGATTTTTTTGTTCAAGTCTGCAGATTATACAGCAGATGATGTATTATACAGCAAACGTGGAAAATTGATAATTATGCGAAAATCAGTGCAGCCAAACAGTCGCATAATTCCAGTGGCCTTGCTTCTCCCTCTGACTAGGTCCGGAAGTGCTCCTCAGTGGTTCCTTCTTTTTTTTGTCTCATTGAGTTTATAGTTTAACTTCTATAGAGACGAGGAAGACTAAATCTGAGGTTACCACTCCACAACACAGACTACCATACCACATAATTACTCACTTTAACACATAATCCCACTCTACATAATTCCTATACACTAAATACCACATACTTTCTATCCACATAATTTCACTGCACAACATGCCACATAATTCCAATACACACAACGTACATTCACTCCACTCCAAAAAACATTGGTAAAATCTTTTACATTTACAACACCAATAGCTCTAACTCTCACAAATGGGAAAGCTATTACATTGCAAATGCTTCTTTAACTACTAGTCGCGTTTGCAGAGTGGTGGAGAAAGGGGGCTGGGCCTCCGACAAGCGCTCAGGAATTCCGCTGCGAAGGTCTTACAGGAGGTACCAGGAGGGCGTCTTGGCCCCTAAAGTCCCTCAGGAGTAAAGTGGACTTCATACCCCAACCCGTAGTGTGCCAGGTGGTGCATTTGCAGAGTACTGGGGAAAGGGGGCGTGGCCTCCGAAGACCTCCTAGCAATACCACTGTGTGGGACTTACTAGGGGTAATAGGAGGGGTAGTTGGCCCCCAAGGACAACCTTAGGGGCCAACTACCCCTCCTATTACCTCCAGTAAGTCCCATACAGCTGCAATGGTAAGTTCTCAAAGCATGCCACGCCCCCTTTGCCCACCAGTCTGCAATTGCGCTCCCTGGCGTGCTCTTAGATGGGGATTGAAGTCCCCTTCGCTGCTGGGGGTTGTTAGGGGCTGACTAGCCTACCTGACACCTCCAGTAAGCCCCAGATAGTGGGATTGCTGAGAGTGGACACAGGCCACGCCCCCCTTCTCCACCACTCAGCAAATGTGCCTCCTGGCGCGCTCTTGGTTGGGGATGAAGTCCCCTTGCCTCCTGAGGGTCCCTGGGGGCCAACTAGCCCACCAGGTACCTCCAATAAGCCCCACACAGCTGGATTGCAGAGAGGTGGTCTGAGGCCATGCCCCTTTTTACACCACTCTGCAAATGCGTCGCCTGGCGCACTGCTGCTCAGGGGATGAAGTTCACTTGTGTCCTGAGGTCCTCAGGACACAAGAGGACCTCATCGCCCCACCAGCAGTGCACCAAGAGGCGCATTTGCAGAGTGGTGTAAAAAGGGGCGTGGCCTCAGACCACCTCTCTGCAATCCAGCTGTGCGGCGCTTATTGGAGGTACCTGGTGGGCTAGTTGGCCCCCAGGGACCCTCAGTATTCAAAGGGACTTAATCCCCCCAACTCAGAAAGTGCCAGGAGGCCCGTTTGCAGAGTGGTACAGGAAGGAGGCGTGGCCTCCAGCGAGATGCCAGCTTTTTTTTTTTTTTTTTAGAAGGGGGGCTGTGTGGCCTCTTTCCTTTAATATTTTTGGGGCCCTGGGAACCCCATCCCCCAGGGCCTGACCCCCTTTTTAAAAAAAAAATAATGAAAAAAAAACGGGAAGGGGATCGCGCGCCCTCTCTCCCGAGGCCGATTTCGGCCCCGGAGACCCCATCCCCCGGGGCATGGCCTCTTTTTTTATACATATTTAAAGGGAATGGGGGCCGCGTGGCCCCCTTCCCTGGGCCACGTTTGGCCCCGGGGACCCCATCCCCCGGGGAATGGCCTCTTCTTTTTTCAAAATATTTACAGGGAAGGGGGACCGCGTGGCCCCCATTCCCTGGGCCACTATTGGCCCCGGGGACCCCATCCCCCAGGTCTTGGCCATTATTAAAATTATAGCTTTTTGAGGAGGGGGGCGCATGGCCCCCCTCCCCAGGCCGATTTCGGCCCCGGGGACCCCATCCCCAGGGCCCGGTCATTCTTTTTTTTTAACTAAAGGGAGGGGGGCTGCGTGGTCCCCCTCCTGGGCCGCTCCTGGCCCCAGGGACCCCATCCCCCGGGGACCCCATCCCCCAGGGCCAGCTCTTTGCGTTGAGGACCATGGAGGGAGCCCCAATGCCCCCACGGTCCCTGCCAGCTCCCCGTCTCCTGCGGGAGCCGGCATTGCTTTTGAGCAAGGGGAGCTGCTGACATGCAGCTCCCCTTGCTCAAAAGCAATCCTGCTTTGCATCGTTGAGGCGAGAGCAGGTTTTCCTGCTCTCGCTTCAACGAAGCAAAGCAGGGTTTGCTATGTCAGGGCGAGAGGCGTGCTCCCGCCCTGCCATAGCAAACAGCAATGTCCCGGGGGTGGGCACCCCGGGACATTGCAGGAGCCAGCCCTGGGGGGTGGCGGTCCCCAGGGCCATCGAGGGTTCCAAGAGGGGGGCTGCGCAGCCCCCCTCCCTACATTTTCAAAGCCCCGGGGAGGTGGCGGTCCCTGGGGCCGGGGGGCCGCAACGAACCCCCGCATTCAAATAATTAGTGCCCCGGGGAGGTGGTGGTCCCTGGGGCAGTGTGGGGGGGCAGGATCCCCCCACACTTCAATTTTTTTAATTAAGCCCCAGGGAGGTGGCGGCCCCCGGGGCTGCGGGGGGGCCGCATGCCCCCGCATAAAATTAAAGGAAGCCCCGGAGAGGAGGCGGTCCCTGGGGCTGCAGGGGCCCCCGCGGCCCTCGCTAATTTACTAGCCATAGCCCCCGGGACCTGGCCCACCCAGGGGCTTACAGATAACGAAGCGCGGGAGTCCGCGCTTCCTTTTTTTTAAATTTTCTCTGCAGGATTCACGCACCCAGCGCGAATTCTGCCAATTTTTTATTTTTTTAAAAAAAGGCTTTTTTTGGGCTGAGCAGGCCTAGGGGGTCAGGGTGTTTTTACCCTGCCCCCTTTTCTTGTTTTTTTATCTTTTTTCCACTGTTTTCTTGTGACTCGGTTACCAAGTCACACGATGGCTGCCAACACTTCCTGGTTTGGAGTGCTAACAACCAATCAGATCTCATGATGAGATGTGTGGTCAGGCTCCGCCCAGATAGCGATATTTTTTTATTTTTGAATTTCTTAGAAACTACTCAATGGATTTACAGCATTTTAAAAAAAGCACGCTTTCTAGACCAAGACCTACCTTTTTGCCAAATTTGGTGTAATTCCGTTCAGCAGTTCGGGCTGTAACCTGTTTCAAAATTCCTATGGAAACTAACACGGGGAAAACGGGTTTTGAGACCCCCCTTTTTTCTCAGCCCCCGCTTGACGAATCACCCCAAAACTTTCAAGACAGGAGCTGACCGGTCCGCCCCATTAGTTTTTAAAATTTCGCGAAGATTCGTCAAACGGCGCCAAAGATATTGGCAAATCAAAAAACGCTTTTCCTATGGAAACTAGGTCCTAACCATAACTACCCAGTGGCGACCGCCAGTAGGTAATAGATGTAGATATATATATATATATATATACATATATATATATATCACCAAATGTCTCTTTCTCTCTCCTGACATTAGAAAGCAGTCACCCAGGCCCTCATCACAAGCAGACTGGACTACGGCAATGCTCTCTACTACGGCATCTCAATACACCTGCAACATGAGCTGCAAACCATCCAAAATGCTGCTGCCAGACTAATGCTCAACCTTCCTTGCCGCATGCACATCACACCTCTCTTCCGAAAACTACACTGGCTCCCCATTCAGAAAGGCTGCCAGTTCAAGAGACTCACCCACGCCTACAATGCACTTCACAACGAGAGTTCCCATTCATGCCAACAGACCCGATTCAGGCGAAAAACTCCCCATTTTTTAACCAAAAAATGGCTTTATTTTGCATGTCTCCCACCCGATGTCACTGACAATGTCATGAGTGATGTAAAGGTAATTAGCAGTGCATTGTGGGGCGAAAGTTATAGTTAGCTCAGGTAACTATAACTGCTGAGTTTCTATCATTTTGTATGAGTGACATCTGAGCCCAACTATAATGTCCCTGTAACCTTTGTTTTTTTCCAGGGGAAAAAACAAAAATATATAAATATATATATATATATATATTCTCCATAAGAAACACGATGAGGCCCAATACCGGAGTCAAAGCATTTTAATTACAGGCACAGCAGCGCAGTAAGTTCTCCTTCTCCTTACGCGTTTCGGCAGCATTTGCCTTGATCACAGGTGGAGATTGTAAAGTGCAAAGTGCATTCGTGCGCGCCTTTTAGTTTAAAAGTCACACTGGACAGTCTTTAAAGAATACAGTCCGCCATGATGCATTTTGCTGGCAGTTGTGATGTAATGCATGGAATCTTATTCGAACTCCATATGCACTGTTTGCAATGACAAAGTTCGGATGCTTTTCATGCATGCATCAGATGTCATAGTGGGTTTTATTTACTCACGCTGTCCTGTGGTTTGTTTAGCGTGCCGAGTAGCTCGCTTTTCATAGTGGCCTTGCAACAATGCCAGTCCTCCGGCACGATCAGAGTGAGGAATCATCCCTCTCTGAATCCCTTCCTGCGCCGTCACAACTTTGCTTATTAGCATTTCCTCTCCTGGGCTTGTAACGGTGAGTGGGTCATGCTCCAGATTTAAATCCAAAAACAGCCTCCGAGCAAAGGAGCTCCCGACCCTACAGGGCGGCCTCAGAACAATGGGCACGGAGCAGCCCATCAATTAACTCTCCATAAAAAACACGATGAAGCCCAATACCGGAGTCAAAGCATTTTAATTACAGGCACAGCAGCGCAGTAAGTTCTCCTTCTCCTTACGCGTTTCGGCAGCATTTGCCTTGATCACAGGTGGAGATTGTAAAGTGCAAAGTGCATTCGTGCGCGCCTGGTTAGTTTAAAAGTCACATGACAGTCTTTAAAGAATACAGTCCCCATGATGCATTTTGCTGGCAGTTGTGATGTAATGCATGGAATCTTATTCAATCCATATGCCTTTTCAATACAAAGTTCATTTTTCATGCATGCATCAGATGTCATAGTGGGTTTTATTTACTCACGCTGTCCTGTGGTTTGTTTAGCGTGCCAAGTGCTCGCTTTTCATAATGGCCTTGCAACAATGCCAGTCCTCCGGCACGATCAGAGTGAGGAATCATCCCTCTCTGAATCCCTTCCTGCGCCGTCACAACTTTGCTTATTAGCATTTCCTCTCCTGGGCTTGTAACGGTGAGTGGGTCATGCTCCAGATTTAAATCCAAAAACAGCCTCCGAGCAAAGGAGCCCCCGACCCTACAGGGCGGCCTCAGAACAATGGGCACGGAGCAGCCCATCAATTAACTCTCCATAAAAAACACGATGAAGCCCAATACCGGAGTCAAAGCATTTTAATTACAGGCACAGCAGCGCAGTAAGTTCTCCTTCTCCTTACGCATTTCGGCAGCATTTGCCTTGATCACAGGTGGAGATTGTAAAGTGCAAAGTGCATTCGTGCGCGCCTTTTAGTTTAAAAGTCACATGACAGTCTTTAAAGAATACAGTCCCCATGATGCATTTTGCTGGCAGTTGTGATGTAATGCATGGAATCTTATTCAATCCATATGCCTTTTCAATACAAAGTTCATTTTTCATGCATGCATCAGATGTCATAGTGGGTTTTATTTACTCACGCTGTCCTGTGGTTTGTTTAGCGTGCCAAGTGCTCGCTTTTCATAATGGCCTTGCAACAATGCCAGTCCTCCGGCACGATCAGAGTGAGGAATCATCCCTCTCTGAATCCCTTCCTGCGCCGTCACAACTTTGCTTATTAGCATTTCCTCTCCTGGGCTTGTAACGGTGAGTGGGTCATGCTCCAGATTTAAATCCAAAAACAGCCTCCGAGCAAAGGAGCCCCCGACCCTACAGGGCGGCCTCAGAACAATGGGCACGGAGCAGCCCATCAATTAACTCTCCATAAAAACACGATGAAGCCCAATACCGGAGTCAAAGCATTTTAATTACAGGCACAGCAGCGCAGTAAGTTCTCCTTCTCCTTACGCGTTTCGGCAGCATTTGCCTTGATCACAGGTGGAGATTGTAAAGTGCAAAGTGCATTCGTGCGCGCCTTTTAGTTTAAAAGTCACATGACAGTCTTTAAAGAATACAGTCCCCATGATGCATTTTGCTGGCAGTTGTGATGTAATGCATGGAATCTTATTCAATCCATATGCCTTTTCAATACAAAGTTCATTTTTCATGCATGCATCAGATGTCATAGTGGGTTTTATTTACTCACGCTGTCCTGTGGTTTGTTTAGCGTGCCAAGTGCTCGCTTTTCATAATGGCCTTGCAACAATGCCAGTCCTCCGGCACGATCAGAGTGAGGAATCATCCCTCTCTGAATCCCTTCCTGCGCCGTCACAACTTTGCTTATTAGCATTTCCTCTCCTGGGCTTGTAACGGTGAGTGGGTCATGCTCCAGATTTAAATCCAAAAACAGCCTCCGAGCAAAGGAGCCCCCGACCCTACAGGGCAGCCTCAGAACAATGGGCACGGAGCAGCCCATCAATTAACTCTCCATAAGAAACACGATGAGGCCCAATACCGGAGTCAAAGCATTTTCATTGCAGGCACGGCAGCGCAGTAAGTTCTCCTTCTCCTTACGCGTTTCGGCAGCATTTGCCTTGATCACAGGTGGAGATTGTAAAGTGCAAAGTGCATTCGTGCGCGCCTTTTAGTTTAAAAGTCACATGACAGTCTTTAAAGAATACAGTCCCCATGATGCATTTTGCTGGCAGTTGTGATGTAATGCATGGAATCTTATTCAATCCATATGCCTTTTCAATACAAAGTTCATTTTTCATGCATGCATCAGATGTCATAGTGACTTTTAAACTAAAAGGCGCGCACGAATGCACTTTGCACTTTACAATCTCCACCTGTGATCAAGGCAAATGCTGCCGAAACGCGTAAGGAGAAGGAGAACTTACTGCGCTGCCGTGCCTGCAATTAAAATGCTTTGACTCCGGTATTGGGCCTCATCGTGTTTCTTATGGAGAGTTAATTGATGGGCTGCTCCGTGCCCATTGTTCTGAGGCTGCCCTGTAGGGTCGGGGGCTCCTTTGCTCGGAGGCTGTTTTTGGATTTAAATCTGGAGCATGACCCACTCACCGTTACAAGCCCAGGAGAGGAAATGCTAATAAGCAAGAGTTGTGACGGCGCAGGAAGGATTCAGAGAGGGATGATTCCTCACTCTGATCGTGCCGGAGGACTGGCATTGTTGCAAGGCCATTATGAAAGCGAGCACTTGGGACGCTAAACAAACCACAGGACAGCGTGAGTAAATAAAACCCACTATGACATCTGATGCATGCATGAAAAATGAACTTTGTATTGAAAAGGCATATGGATTGAATAAGATTCCATGCATTACATCACAACTGCCAGCAAAATGCATCATGGGGACTGTATTCTTTAAAGACTGTCATGTGACTTTTAAACTAAAAGCGGCACTGAATGCACTTTGCACTTTACAATCTCCACCTGTGATCAAGGCAATGCTGCCGAAACGCGTAAGGAGAGGAGAACTTACTGCGCTGCCGTGCCTGCAATTAAAATGCTTTGACTCCGGTATTGGGCCTCATCGTGTTTCTTATGGAGAGTTAATTGATGGGCTGCTCCGTGCTCATTGTTCTGAGGCTGCCCTGTAGGGTCGGGGCTCACTTTGCTCGGAGGCTGTTTTTGGATATATATATATATATATATATATATATATATATATATATATATATATATATATCCGAATCTCTGCTCCTTTCCAATAAGGTTGCTGAAAGCAGATGCGGACCACAATTTCAGTGCAAAAGTGTAACTTCTTTATTGCTCGGCCATTACGCGTTTCGGTCCATCCGGACCTTGATCACATGACAAACGCCGCCTTCATTTTTTTCTTTTTAAAGTGATACGTGCATAGCAACAACAGTGATTAGGCATAGACAGTAAAGACATACTTCTTAGAATGTTTACTCCATGTGAAGATTCTGTTCCACAGGAAGTGTCGGAAGTTAAATAACAGTAATGACTCGTATTTAAAAAGCATTTTTTTCTCGATATAAATATCCCAATAAATACATTAAATACAATAAAAGCCTAAAATAGATTTTTAGAGATTTGTGCATTTCATGAATTGCTGCATAATACATTTGTTTTTCGTCAAGTCAACCTTGTTAAATAATTGCGTGTGTATGTACAATTCACCGATTAGACGTTATGGGTAAATCGTCATTATTGATCCTGTCTAAATTTTGATGGATAAAGCAAAGTGCAAGTGCAAATATGATCAGTGCAAAGAATGCTTAGCAAGTATGTGTTGCTCTTATTACTTACTAAAGTGCGTTAGTGCTGATGTATTAAAAAACACGATTTTTTGTGGATCAGGTAGGTATGGCAGACACGAATAAAATGCTGCTTTGCTTCATTAGGTCAATTCCTCGTATGAATACGTTGAGACTTCCATAATATCTACGTATATCTCCTCACAGTATACCAGTGTATACAAGGAATACCTGTGTAAATACGCATTGAACCCAAGTTTAAAAGACAGTTCTATATGAGACAATAAAAGGTCAGTCGTTTGTGGTCAAAAGCGAACTAGAAGTTTTAGTACAAACAAGTGAATAAGTCCTCAGTTGTGTTAAGACCCCCCAGAGAGTTGCAAACCAAATCTAAAATATACCTTGTTTCTAATTTTCTGAGGGTACCTTCTCTATCACCGCCCCTTCTTTTGGCTACCACTGTGTCTATCAGGTAATACCTGAAATGCTCCAAATTGTTTTGATGTTCCTCTTTAAAGTGGCGGGCCACTGGGTAGGTTGCACCCTGGTTTACTATGGCTCGTATATGTTGCAATATTCTCTTGTTGGCCTGCAATTTGGTGCTTCCCAAATATTTTAAATTACAGGAGCACTCTAATACATATATTGCGTATTCTGTTTTGCAGCGCAGGGGTTTCGTGATCTTATGTTCCTTGTTGCCAAACGGCATGGTGTAAGTTGTTTTATTGATTCCGTATTGCCATGCTTTGCAACTCTTGCACTTTACAAACCCATTACGTTGCGAAAGCCATGAGTGCTGTTCTGTTATCTCAGGGATGCTTTTAACCAAACAATTGCTCATGGAAGGGGCTCGTCTGTAGGTAATAGATAAATTGTGAGGTAGCGAGGCTCCAATAATTGGATCACTTAAAACTATTGGCCAGTTGTGTTTTATGATGTTTTTTAATGCTCTGTCTTGTTTGTTATATGCCAAAATGCATCTTAACTCACTCCCTGTTTCGATTTGGCTTTTTTGTTTTGGTGCCAAGAGATCGGACCTGCATAAATTGGTTGTTTTAATAATGGCTGCATCTATCGTTTTTCTAGAGTAGCCTCTCTCCACAAATCTATTTTTGCTAGCCTGTTGTGCTCGGTGTAGGTCTATTGGGTTACTGCAAATTCTTTTTAATCTCAACATTTCCCCATAGGGAATGCTTTCTATTAAATGTCGTGGGTGAAAGCTAGATGAGTGTAGCACTGAGTTGCCTGCAGTTTATTTGTGGTATACCTTTGTTTCTAATTTGTTATTTTCTATGTATACTTCCACATCCAGAAAATGCACCACTTTGTCGCTGATAGCGGCTGTAAAACTCAAATTCAATTCATTGACGTTAATGGCTGAGACAAATTCTGTGGCATTTGTGTAAGTCCCATCCCAAATAATAAACAAATCATCAATAAAACGCAGCCACAATTTCACATTGTTTTCCATATAAGATTTGTGGGTGACGCCCAGTACCAGCTCTTCCCACCAGCCCATGTGTAAACACGCGTAGCTGGGGGAGAAGCTGGCACCCATGGCGACACCATGCATCTGTTGATAATAGGTTTTATCAAACATGAAGATGTTATTGTTTAGACAGAAGTTTACCATATTTACTAGCATTGTATTATGTTGGGACATTTGCAATGAATTCCTCCCCAAATAAAATTCCAATGCTTGTAGACCATCTTTATGGTTTATACTGGTGTATAGCGACATTACGTCTAGTGTCATTAACAAGTAATTCTTTTGCCATATAAAATCTTTCAGTTTTAGAAAAAAATCAACAGTGTCTTTTAAATAAGAAGTTAACTTCTGTACATGTTCTTGTAGATGGAAATCAATGTATTGTGAGGCCTTTTCTAAAAGACTGTTTTGTGCCGAAATGATAGGTCTTCCCGGCGGTCTTTCTGGGTTTTTGTGGATTTTAGGTATGAAGTAAACATTGGGGACCGTAGGATTCTCCTTTTTGATGAATTTATACTCATTTGTAGTAATTAATCCCGCACTATATATATATATATATCTCAAACAGAGTGGTGGTAGTTATAGTAAGGGTCACCAGAGATGGGGATTTTGGGGATATTTGTTCCTTAATAACTTTGCACTCGTCGTACAAATGTTCGCGAAACTCTGCAGACCACTTGCACTCATTTCATTGTCAGAGAACTGAAAGCTTTATGAAATTTGGTCAAGGGCGTGCAAAGAAAAAGGGGGTCCCAAAACAGGCTTGAAATCCTATGCATTTTCCATAGACTTTTGGATTTTGAGTAGCGGATTTTGCTGACATTTTACAGCATTAGATATTAGAGTGTGAAGATGATTCTTTTGGGTACTGCAGGTAAGTTGATTAAGAATGGTTTGAATTATATGGTTTTTCAACTTAGTGATGTCGTGTAGCATAATACTACTAAAAGTAGCAAGGAAGCCCAAAAAATAAACTAGACTGCATATGTTAAGTTTCAGATTTGCTACATGAACAAGTAAAATACACATTTATGGTCACATGACTATGTAAACCAATAAATAAATACATATCCAATATTCAAGATAAAAAGATAAAAATCTGATTGCCACTCTTTAGTTATAGTGAGTAAACCCAATGATAGGAATTTCTTGGATATTATCTCCCTAATAACTTTCCACCTGTTTGACGAATCACCACAAAACTTTCCAGACCTATAGCATTTTCTACATTTTCAGATGATGTAAATGCATTTTCCATACACTATTGTATTTGACGTAGCGTGAAAACAGCTGAATGGATTTACATAAAATTTGGAAGGATTATACATTATGGTGCGGAGATGAGGCTTTTTGGGTACTGCAGTTAAGTAGGATAAGTCTTTTTTAAGTTAAGGCATTTAAACTTAGTGATATCTGCCACAGCCGTAAACGTATTTAAAGATATACTAAAAACATAAATACATTTCCCTATATATTACCACTTTAATAAATTGGCAATAGGTAGGGACCTACTACTTACCTATATCTAACGTCCCAACACTGAACACAGCCAATGTGTAGCAAAAACAATATGGCTGCCCTTTCATTCTCTAAAAATAGCCATTAACCCATTATATACTGGCTTGTCATTGCCATGTACCACAGTATACTGCAAAGTTCTCAGGATATACCATGGCCCAAAAGATAACTAAGTCCTAGGTGTATTATTGGATTGCAGCATCACTCATGGTGTCGCATGGGCAATGCAATACTTAAGTTAGATTTACAAAGGAACACAAGGCCACCATGCTTGGCCCTGCATTGATTGGTAAATCTAGAGAAATGCAAGGCAGCACAATTCACTGTTTTGCATTACTATGCACACCATAATCTACATTGCAGCTACATTTCACATAATTCCGTATGCGACTGTAGCCACTCTATGATCCCCTATTCCAGTCTACACCACTCCACTCTACGCCTCTACATTGTATGACATTCTCCTCCACTCTGTATAACTCCACTGTATAAGTCTACCACAATTCATGGCACTCTATGACATTGTACTCCACTCTATCCCTGTACACTCCATTGTCCAACTCTATACTGGTCCACTCTATGCCCATACACTCTATTCCACTATAACATGATGAAGCATGACACCAGGTGGTGTGTGAGGCAAGTCATTCACTTTTTGTGAGATGCCCCCACTGGACACGCATCTCTAGAAATCCTGTAGAAATCCCAACTAGGGACAGCCCCATTTGTGTTTACATATCAGACTGGAGGCTGGCTAGTCCCTAGGCCCTATGCCTCTAGTTCCCATCCCTAGTTAACAACTAGGGCTAGTGTGTGTGACTTTCCGAATAATTTACTATTCCCACTCCAGGAAGTGCAACAGTAGGGAAAGTGTTGGATAGCGTAGGAGAATAATTTACTTTTCCCACTCCAGGGAATGCAACAGTAGGGAAAGTGTTGGATAGCAGAGGGGAATAAATTACTATTCCCTCTCCAGCAAGTGCAACAGTAGGGAAAGTGTTGGATAGCAAAGGGGAATAATGTACTATTCCCACTCCACGGAGTGCAACAGTAGGGAAAGTGTTGGATAGCGTAGGGGATAAAATTACTACTCCCACTCCAACAAATGCAACAGTAGGGAAAGTGTTGGATAGCGGAGGGGATAAAATTACTATTCCCACTCTAGCAAGTGCAACAGTAGGGAAAGTGTTGGATAGCGGCGGGGAATAATTTACTATTCCAACTCCAGGGAGTGCAACAGTAGGGAAAGTATTGGATAGTGGAGGGAATACATTTCTATTCCCACTCCAACAATTGCAACAGTAGGAAAAGTGTTGGATAGCGGAGGAGAATAATTCACTATTCCCACTCCAGCAAGTGCAACAGTAGTGAAAGTGTTGGATAGCGGAGGGGAATAATTTACTATTCCCACTCCACAGAGTGCAACAATAAGGAAAGTGTTGGATAGCGTAGGGGATAAAATTACTATTCCCACTCCAACAAGTGCAACAGTAGGGAAATTATTGGATAGCAGAGGGGATAAAATTACTATTCCCACTCCAACAATTGCAACAGTAGGAAAAGTGTTGGATAGCGGAGGAGAATAATTCACTATTCCCACTCCAGCAAGTGCAACAGTAGGGAAAATGTTGGTTAGCGGAGGGGAATAATTTACTATTCCCACTCCACAGAGTGCAACAGTAGGGAAAGTGTTGGATAGCGTAGGGAATAAAATTACTATTCCCACTCCAACGAATGCAACAGTAGGAAAAGTGTTGGATAGCAGAGGGGATAAAATTACTATTCTCACTCCAGCAAGTGCAACAGTAGAGAAATTGTTGGATAGCGGAGGTGAATAATTTACTATTCCCACTCCAGCAAGTGCAACAGTAGGGAAAGTGTTGGATAGCGGAGGGAATAATTTACTATTCCCACCCCAGCAAGTTCAACAGTAGGGAAAATGTTGGATAGTGGAGGGGAATAATTTACTATTCCCACTCCACAGAGTGCAACAGTAGGGAAAGTGTTGGATAGTGGAGGGGATAAAATTACTATTCCCACTCCAACAATTGCAACAGTAGGGAAAGTGTTGGATAGCGGAGGTGAATAATTTACTATTCCCACTCCAGCAAAATAATAAACATTAATTAACAAATACGCAAATAATAAAAAATAATTTACCTCTCACCAAATACCCCTATGAATAACACCACCACTATTTTAAAACATGACACAATTAACATAATTGCTTAACAATTAATTAATTAACTAACAATGAACAATAAAATTAAAAACAATGAGTAATAAATAATTCACACTATTAAGACTATAAAATAACAATAATTAAATATTATATAAAAAATTGAAAATTATATTAATTTTTAATTACTTCCCACACTACTCCCCTATAAATACACAACTCACTCATAAAAAATTAATACAATTTACATATCCACCAATTAATCATTAATAATTAATAACCAATTAATAATAAAAATTATTTAACACAAATAGGAAATATTAAATACACAAATATTAATTAATAAAAAAATTTATGAATGAATTATAATTAAATTACTTCCCACCCTACTCCCCTATAAACCCACAACCCGCTCTTAAAAAAATAACACAATTAAGATATTTAGCAATTAATTATTAATAATTAATATCCAATAACTAATTAATAACAACATATTTAACACAATTAACAATATAAAATATTAAATACATAAATATTAATTAATAAAATTATTAATTATAATTAAATTACTTCCCACCCTACTCCCTATAAACCCACAACCCGCTCCTAAAAAATGACACAACATATTTACCAATTAATTACTAATAACTAATTAATAACAAATTAATTAACACAATTAACAATATAAATTATTAAATGCAAAAAATATTAATTAATTAAAATGATTAATTAATTAATTGTAATTAAATTACTTCCCACCCTATTCCCCTATAAACCCACAACCCGCTACGGAACTAAAATGCAATATTTAGGGGCCGATTCCGATTTCGGCCGGAAGGGAACCAATCGATGGTCGGAGCCCTTCCGACCGAATCGGAACGTGCCGGCCGGATTCCTTTCCGACCGAGCCATTCCGATGGGCTCGGTCGGAAGGAATCCGACTCGGATTTCCGGATGGCTTACGACGGGCTCGGAGAGCCCGTCCGCCGACCGGGAATCCTTCAGTACTCCCCGGCCGCCTCTTCACGACCGAGGAGTACGATGGCAGTATTCACTGCCTTTTCGTGCCGGTCTTTCCGGCACGAAAAGGCAGTCGGTAACTGTCTTTGGGGGCCCCCAGTAGGGCCCCCATGGGTGCGAGCCCGCCGAATGGCGGCCTAGGGGCACCATAGGTGCCCCTCTGTTGATCCCTGCACCCGGTGGCAGGCACCTTGGGGTGCCGGCCACAGGGTGCAGGGATGAACTGCACCCCTGCTTTTCACAATGCAAGCATGCATTCCGCTCGGAATGCATGCTCCCATTGTGAAGTATACGAGTGCGACCGAACAGGGTTCGGTCGCATCGTACTTGCAGGGCCGTAACCGACGACAGCAGGTCGGTCGGTTATGGCTCCTGGACGATGTCGGACGGACCTGAGTCCGTCCGACATCGGAATCGGCCCCTTAATCTCTTAAAAAATTAATAATTTCTAAAAATGTATTAATAAATATATTATAATTAAATTACTTCCTACCCTATTCCCCTATAAACCTACAACCCACTACAGAACTAAAATACGCAACAATTACTTAACATAAAATTAATTACTTCTAAAAATTTCAAACATACATTAAAAAAATAAGCTATACTTTTAACACATATACTAAAATACAGAACACTAAAATAAATGTTGATATTATTAACAACGATATTTTGACTAACGATATTACTAACTTCGATATTAACAAAAACAATATTTCTTACCTGCATGTCGATATTCTGGTCGACGATATTGTTGAAGGTCGATATTGTGTCACATCGATATTTAAACATCGATATTATGGCATATCGATATTTAAACATCGATATTATGACTCTATACCCTCTATGACACAGCAATACACTCGATTATTCTTTGCTCCACACTAAGTTACCCCACTTCACTCCACTCTACTACACTGTACAAAACTTTACCTCACTCTACGCTACTATACAACAATCCACTCTACGAAGCTCCACTGTTTCACACACTACTGTACTCTATGCAACTCCACTCTACAGGACTCTACTATACTCTATGCCAATCTCTGACACTTTACTCCTGTCTATACCCCTTCACTCTACTGTACAGCACTGTTCCATACTATATGACACTGTACAACATTCTACACTATGATACTGTAGTCCACTATACAACACTGTACGCAATTCTTTGTATGCCACTAACCCCACTTTACTCTGACACAGTACTCAACTCTACTCCACTACTCCACTGTACGCCATTCTGTGTCTCGAATCACCTTAAGCATTTTGTTTACAGACTTAAATATTTGGAACACGTATGACTGAAGGTCTGAATATGGAAAATTACCAGCTCAGCCTTTCATCCTCTTGAAGCCGTCTGTATGATTAACTGTTGACCTGAATAATAGGAGCATCTAATAATAAAGAGACAATACAGAATTTTGTACATGTATTCTATGTAAAAGATTATTTGTAATAATCAAGAAAACCATGTGAATTAATTTAGGAAGAGTGAGTGAGGAAAATGTTGAGTCAAGACATTATCATCATTGTTTTCAAGGTTACGGTTACTCTTTCACCCACCCTCATTACCCCTACCAAGCCAGTATTAAATGTGTAAATGCATTCGTTTTTCCATTATAAAAATGGTCTGCCTGCTTAATCATTGACATAGAAGGATTTGAACATCTGGTTGCGTTAAAAAGAAATTAGCATAACCAATAGTGCATAAGGTCAGAAGGGCACCAAATTGATGATGGGCTAATTGCAGAAAGATTTAGACAAATTGAAGGAGTCTGGGGTGCCTGAACAAGCTAAGACCTCAGAATGGCTTGCACCAGTGTTCTGGAGGACAAGGCAGGAGAGAGAGACAAAAGAATGTTTGCAGACTTGTTTATTTAAATAAAATGCATATTGATAAACAGACAACCCAATGCTAATGTCTCAGACACTCTGGTGATTTTTGGTGAAACACAACTCTTTAGTGTTATGAATTTGTCGTCTGCCTACCACCAGGTTTTGTTACAGGAGGAGTGGAGGCGCTTAACTTTCTTTGTCATGGTGCTGAGGGCATACAGAATTCAAAGGATGTCATTTCATTGTCTTTGGAAGAGATTGAGAAGAACATAACCGGATTTTGGATGTGGTGTTTGTAAAATTAGCGAAGTGTGTTTTGACAGTAAAAAGAGAAAAGAAGATGGGTGTGACAGTAAAAAGAAATGTGGAAGTTTAGGGTACGCACTGTACTATAATCTAGAATGTACCATATCCAAAAAAGGGATTAGTCCCAAATTGAATTTAGCAGAGTCAATTATAATTGCACCACCACCAGCAGGTAAGGACCAGGGGAGGTCATTATTGGACTTGCTGGAATATTACTCCAAATTCATCCAAGAACTTGCTAGTATAATTCACCCCTTAAGGAGGATTATGACAAAAGGGGAACATATGAATGGACAAAACAGTGTCCCGGATGCTCTCAAGGACATTAAGAGGGAGATGAGCAAGATGCCAATAAAGGGGCCATGATGTACATAAAAAAACAATGATATCTATAGATGCTAACCTAAGAGGTTTGGAAGCCGTCGCTGACTCAAATAGATCAGAGCAAAGAAATAGTAATTGCCTTTGTGTCTCATTCACTTAGGCGAGCGAAAGCCAACTACTCTGCAATCGTGTGAGTAGTGTAAGCTTGTGCTATCAAGAATTTTAAGTTTTTCTTGTGGCACCTTCCTTTTACTGTGAGAACTAATTATTGTCATTTGGTACAAGTGCTAACTTCTAATGGTATGACAAGGCCAACCACAAGAATCAGTAGGTGGATTCATGGACTGGCAAATGTGATATGCAGTGACTTCACAGAAAGTGAAGACATCTACAGTGGTGTTACAACCCTATCATAATCCTGAATTCGTTTGCAGTGTAATATTGTGCAGTGGGACAGAATGTTAACATATCTATTTACTTAGGGAGCTTTCTGTCCAGTTATCTAAGGCGGGTTGCGGTTACACATCTCATACTGTTTTTCCTTCTGCCCTTTCTTTTCTAGGTTTTAGCACTGGTAACCTACAGAAATGTTCTAGTAAAGCTCAGCATGAACGTTGACGCACCAAAATGCCAGGGGTAGCAAGAGTGACATCACATGCCGTTTGACCTTAATGACATCACTGGTTGTGACGTCTTATGACCTTTGACCCTGCATTTATCCAGGAGGTCCTGTGCATGATCTTAACTTTGATGATGTCACAATAACAAACATTGCTGAAGTTTGATAATAACTGCATAATTAATATAAGAACGCAGAAATGTCTATTTTAGATGCCGCCTATATTAGGGTGTGACATAATCTTTGAACCTTCTGGGGTATAATACCAGTCCTAAATTACAGCAAGGGAGTGAAGCAAGTAATCCAGACCTCTTCTAAGAGGGCTTGGGAGGGTCCTGCCCCAGAAGATATTTTTTTTAAATGGGGTTGAATAGTGCTTTTTTAAGCACATTTCACATAAATGTATTAAAAAGCCACGGGCTCTGAAAGGAAACTCCTTAAAAATGCATGTCCTTTCAATGTGCCAAACCAATGAAACCTGACACTTCACAGGAGTTGACTAATTTCTTTCAAAATGAGCTATGGCTTCCCCCATATTCCAAAACTGACCTCCATTGTGCCAGGGCCAGCATTTTGTCACAGGTGCTGTATTAGGCCACAAATTACATACGATATACCAGAGTCAGAATTTTGCCATTAATGTCATCCATTTACCAATGGGTGAGCTTTATCAAAAATGTACCGGTTTGTAAGGGACAGTATTTTTGCATGGTAGCCCCCTCTAATATGCCACAGTTGACCTCCCTCAAGACAATAATTACCTCCAAAGTGCTGGTATCAGCATTTTGTCATGGATGCCCAATGCCAAGAATTTCTTCAAGTATGACAGCTCCAGCATTTTTCAACTGATGTCCTAAATGCCAATAATTACCTCTAGTATGCCAGCACCAGTATTTTAACTTTATGCCAGTATTTTGTCACAGGTGCCTGTCATTCTAAGTATTGCCAGGGCCAGTATTCTGCCATGGGTGCCACCATAAGAAAATAATTACTTTTGCTATGCTAGGGCAAGCGGCAGACTCACAAGCGTACTACCACATTGTCACTCTCGCTTACCACATTTATTCACTCACTCTCACTTATTCATTTTCACTAACCTACACTCACAAATTCATCGTAATTTACTCTCTTGCAATCACTCGTACTCTAACTTCATAATCCACACTCATTGTCACTTATCGCTCACTCAGACTCACATACACTCACTCAAATTAACTTTTACTCTGAAACAATCATTTTGTCAATCACACTCATTCACTAGCACGCATTCTCACTTACAGTGATTCTCACACTTTCTAACACTCCCTCACACTCATTCATTCTCACTGACTCACTTGCAGTCACTCTTAGTCTCATACTGCCTTACTGACACTCAATCTCACACATTAACACTCACCACCTGTGACTGAGTCTCACTTATTTACATTCATAGACAAATGCATTCACATACACACACTCAAACATACACTCTTTCTCTTGCTTACATAAACACACTCTCACCTGCAAGCACACAACATACATTTAAAGCATTTATTTTTATTTACCTCAGCCAACAGGAAAGATCCTATTTCAAATAATTTTACTCCATTTTCACTACACAAATAAAGAATAATATAATATCATTCACTATTAGTGTCATAAAAAAATGGCAGAAAAACAAGCCGTAACCAACACCAATAAAGGGAACTGCCCCAGTGCTCCTGGCACTAATTTCTCAACCTCTGAGGCCATGGGTTGCAAAGTCAGTGCCTGGGGTCACAGGGAGCAAGCCAGGTGTGGCAGCTGCAACCCCCTAAATGGCGCCTAAGAAGCTAATTAAGTTTATCACCTAATGCGGACATCTTTTACAGGTTCAGACCTAAGCATGCTCAATTCAGTCTTTCATTTTTCCAGGGTCAATTTTATTTATTTATTTATTCAGCATTTATAGAGCGCCTGGTTACACCACTGGTGTGTCCCCACGCTAATTGCTCTGTCTCACAACTCTGGAAATCAGCCCATCAAAGAACGTGGGGCGCCAGAGCCCCTCATAGTTGAAAGAGCCATGTTTTTAATTTTTTACGGAAGAGGCTCTCTGATGGTTCTTCACGGAGGGCCAGGGGTAGGGTGTTCCAGCTTTCGCTGCCAAGTATCCAAAAGAACGCGCACCCATTCCTGCTTTCTTTATCCTGGGAACTTTCACCAGGTGAGTCCCGGTGGATCTAAGATGTCGTTCAGGATTATAGGGGGTTAGAAGATTGGGCCTTTGCCCTGCAAGATACAATGAGTATCAGGTTACACTGGATAATCATAATTGCATAACATATGTTATATGTAATGCACCACTGTTATTGTTATATAGCAAACGTCCTGCCAATAATCAGCCATTAGTATGGCATCGCAGCATGACTTTCCAGATATTTCTAAGAATGAGTCAGTCACCCTGGCATGAAGATTTTGCAGATATTTTTTTCAGTGTTAGTACAAGTGCATACTTGATTTCCTCAACCCATGTGCGCCTCTATGTGGCTAAAATTCAGTAATGAGAGGCTAAATAACTGGAAAACCCAATGGTGAGGTCACACACCTGCAGCTGAATGGAGCCATATCTTGCAGATTCCCTAGGGAACTGGGAGAGGGCCTTATTACTTAGGCTCAGAGCAGGCACTGTTTGGCTTGTCATTTGCTTCCCTGTAGGTCAGTTTAGCATTAGTGAATTGCATGCTTGTCCCTGCGATGGAATTTCAGTTCCGTCTCTCATACATTTTATTTTCTTATGTAAATATTTTACACTTTTACCAATGTAATTTTTATTGCCGATTTTAAGAAAATGTAAATTTGTTAATTGCAGAGTAGCTTTAAGATTTTTACAATTGTTAGTCAACTAAGAGGTATGCTTGTGAAGAGGAGATCCCGGAGCCCCCCCCCCTACTTACCAAGAGAAAGACCCCTGGTCCGCATGGACCGTCATCGCCAAGCTGGGAACAACTATGAAACAAGCATTTGCAATGCAATAGGTCTCGCATTTGCGAGAGTTTAAGCCATTGACATTGTAAATGACAATGCCTTTTATTTATGTTTTCAAAACCAATACGTAAATAAAAGGCATTGCCATTTACAATGCCAATAGCTCAAACTCTCGCAAATGCGAGACCTATTGCATTGCAAATGCTTGTTTCAAAATAGACTTTGTTTGCCGGTGTGAGTTGAATTGGTACACAAAAGAAAAGAACGAGCAGGGCTACTGAAGAGAACCACGAATGGGCATTAGACAACACCGTCCTCTAAGACATCTTTTGCGACTGGGTTCCCTCAAATAAACCTCTATGCAAATGGAGAAAACAAATGCCCATACTTAGCCTCCAGGGTTTACCAACCAGGCATGTTTGGGTACGCCCTATGGATCAATTGGTCAGGCAAATTTCTTTATGACTTTCCTCCAATTCCCCTACTGCCTACAGTGATCATCAAGCGGACTCACTTGATGGCCAGAATGATTCTCATTACTCCTCAATGGCCTTGTCAATGGTGGTTAACGGATATTCACCTCTCAGAACCACACATGAGGCTGGTGTACAGACCGGCCTTACTTCACAAATTGGGATGCCAGATTCTACACACCAACCTTCTATCCTTGAACTTGCCAGTTCAGCTCCTGAACTCGTACAATACGGCATCTGAATCTTCCTCAGGAGTGCATATACGTTTTGAGAGAAGTCAGAAGACCATCTACAAGAACGCCCTACTGCTTTAGATAGAAGAGTTTCTGTATCTGTTGTGCTCAGAACAATTCTGATCCCATCTCTTGCCAAAAAAGAGGTAATTCTAGCATATCTGCCACATTTGTCTAAAGGGATGCTGCAATTTTCTTCTATTAAAGTCTATCTTGCAGTAATCATGGCCTATCGAAAATGTTTTTTTAGAAAATTCCTTTATTTAAATTCCTGCAGTCAAGGATTTTCTTAAAGGCATTAAGAAAATCTATCCTCCTATCAAGAGACTATCAACTAAGTGGGTGTTGAATATTGTTCTCACGCCTCATTTGACGTCCTTTTGAGCCTATTCAAAAAGTTTCTCTAGAACATCTGTCCTTAAAGACGTATTTCTAGTCACTATTACCTCTACACACAGTTGGCGAAATCCACACCCTGTTATCACAAACCACACAAAGTGTTGTGTCCACAGTAAAAGGATATCAAAGAGAACTCACCCCAAATTTGTTCCTAAAGTGGTTTCAGACTTTTATGTCAATCAGGTTATTACCTTACCCACCCTATTTTCAAACCCCTTATTTGCTGCAGAGAGGACTCTGCACACTCTTGATGTGAAAAGGGTGTTACAATTTTATCTGGACAAGGCTAAGGACTTGAGAAAGTCCAAACTATTGTTTGTAAATTATGGGCCTTTGCAAATGGGTTTTGCCACATCAAAACAATCCTCATTTAGATGGGGAGTCTCTTCCATAATCCTGTATTATCAGAAAGCTAACAAAACCTTACCTGGAAAATCAAAAGCCCATTCAATTAGAGGTTAAGCGGCAACCGCTGCATTATTTTGAACTATTCCAATCCCAGAGATCAGCGAGGCAGCAACTAGGAGATATGGTCACACGTTTACAAGACACTATTGTCTGGATTCAGATTCTAGAGTTGATTCCTAAGCAGGACAAGCTCCTTTGAGAAATCTCTTTGCTTTAAGTTTACCTTTCTCTCTTCCTTCAGGCTTATGGGATGACCTAATCGTTCTATTCAGTGCTTATGATTATCAATAGAGATCCCCTGAGAAAGAAGGAATGGTTTCGAACCTGTAATCCTAGTTCTCTCTTAGGGGTATCTCCACTGAAATCTTAAGCAACCCTCCCTTATTCCAGATGGAAGAGATAATGTTCCGTTAATACTATCCTGTTAGTTATGGTGTGAAAAAGACACTCAACTGCCATTTACAGGGCATGACACGGGAGGCCAGGGTGCCCTTAAAAGTGCAGCGTTCGGGGCGTGGCCAGCAGCCGACGGGAATGGCCGCACACTAGTGCAGCTCCGGAGCCCTCACCCGATATCAGACCAAAATCCGACATTAATCCCAGTTCAAGACTCTTGTACTTGTCGGACTAAGCCCCTGGGACATGAAGCTTCAAGGTCCGCCAAATAATCAGCCCAAATTTCACTGCAGACAAATACCAAAAGCCTGCACTGCTGAGGAGAGCGGAATACCTAAACTGGCAGTGCCTCCAGTCCTGCTCGATCGATAGCATAGTGAAGGTGAAAATACAGCGAGTCACCCGGATCTCAAGACCGGCAGTCCAACCGGGAGCTGCCGCTGAGAGTAAGTCATCCAACACCGAGACCCGCATAGGCAGCGGTGCACTGAGGCTGGCCTGACGGCGTCTGCACTCCGGATTTATCCTGAGGTGCCGCGTGGGCGGTGGAAGTGTACCGGCACTGGGTGGAGTGGAGGGCGTGCACCGCTCCCAAGTTGAGACCCGTTGGGGGAGCGGCAACGGAGTCCTGCGGTGGCGAAGGGAGCGGGAAAGGTAAATCTCCCCGCTCCGGAGGCCACCGAGAACGTCAGATGCGGCCTAAAGAAACTGAGGCTGCCGGGACGGAGATCGTGGACTGCCCTGCACACCCAGATACGCTGGCGGCGTATCCAGAAGAGATCTCGGTGCCCGGAGCCCTGGAGGCATTGAGGCGCAACGGAAGGAAACATGGACAGCGGACAGCGAAACACCAGCGATGCGAGGTGAGACAGCGCTCCAAATCACAGGACCACCCCAGTAAAAGAACAAGGACAGCTGGGAGTGCGTGCAATGCGGCTGGAGAGGACGGAAGGGGGACAGGAGATGTGCACATCGCGTGCCTGGACGTGCGTGTTCACATTTCCAGTCCGGCCTGCGCGTGCACATCTCCTGTCTCCCTTCCGAAGCAAGTCGACGACAATAAGTCTCGCTAGCGACAGCGCTTCGCGCTGCATCGCTAGGTCGAGACCTAAAAAGGAGGCAACGGATTAAACAGGGTAGACACCAGCAACCAATAACACTAACAAGGGACTGCTATGTTTCTGGACTGGTAGGCAGGGCCCCAACAGGCAAGAACCAATCCAATGAGCTGAAACGAGGAGAAAAGGACACAGCAAAACATCGAAGAGGCATCGCAAGGGAAGTCGAAAAGCCAGAAGAAGAAGAAATACACAGTTGCCCTGCCGGAGAACCACCCAATGTAGCGGAGTCAGCCGAGGATGCCACCGGCCTTGAAGGGACCACAGAGATCTGGAGCGAGGAGTGTTCAACACCGCCGGAGAGTGTTCAAAGCCGCCAGAGGACACTGATGAACCGCTGCAGCTCAGGAGAAATGCAGCGTAGTGGGTGAGTAACGAGTGGGAGGGTGTGGGATTGTTGGGAGGGGGTGTCAGTGAAGGCATTTTCTTGTGCTGCACATTGGGTTTTTAAACACATCGTTGACATATAACACGATGGTACTTGAATCCTACACTTTTTTTGCTTAAACCCCCCCAAGGAATCTTAGTTACAAGTCACTCAGTAAAATGACTGCTTTTGACAGGACTGATTACTCAAACCAGGTAACAATAACCAAGTGGGAGAACACCTGTTTACTGAGGTGCAAACTGGGGTGGAACAAACAGGTGCAAGAGAGTCCTAGAAGAAAGGACATGAGCCCTAACTAAATAGTGCTTTGTGGAAGAAAAGGGAACAAATTCCTGGGTTACATGGGAGCAGTGCATTAAGGGAGGAGTTCCTCAAGAATAAACTAGGTGCAGGCTTATTTTTGTACTACAGAGGATTACTTTTCCCCTCATTTGATCACTAAAATGGGTGTGGTGATGGTATAGGAAAGATTGACCCCCAAATACCAGCTGTATACTTACCGTGGTTTCTTTGTCGAGACCCCTGGCGGCACCATCCTGAAGGAGGACACCTAAGGAAAAAGAAAGATAACCAAACATCAGTTATACCATACTGATAGACAACAGCATCCATCCTCTGCCAAGATTCTTACCAACCTTATTCTTCGTTGTGTATCATGTATAAATATCCACATTCTGAAACCTACCCAGCCTCTGCGTCATTATATCCGTCCAGCCCTTCTACAATGCTTAAGGATGGTAGCATTCCTTAAATCTGCGATGCACTCTAGAAATTCTATACTTGGAATTTTTTTATGTATTTTTCTATACGGTGTTTGTACTACTATGAGTGCCCTCAGCACAAAACACAGTGATTTGAGTTGACTTGACAGGCTAAATATGAGAGGTCATCATTCAGACAATTTGTGGTTTCAACTGCACCTTCTGCCACCCTAGGCCATCCTTGGGGATGTGTTAAAGGACATCTGTGTGTCCAAACTGAAAGTGCTTGTGATCACATATGGTGATTGAATTGAGAAAAGGTCCTAGCAGCAGCAAACATGCTGATTCTAACTGGGCTAACAATATTGTCTTTATTCTGTTGCCCTCTACCCTGCCCTTGATATGGCACAGAGCACCCCGGGGAGGATGCGCACTCACAGGTTGACGACCATTTACCATTACAGGAAGTTGCCCATTATTAGCAAAGTAGCTCGATCAGGTCTATCAGCAAACTAATCCATCCACTGCAGAAACCTGTGTTTCACCCCAGGGTCATAGGTTCATTTTCAGTGGGAACTCTAAATCTCTTGTGCTTCTAGTCGATACAATTAATATAATTGAGTTGAAAACAATAAACATCTGTTATGTTTCTTCCAAAACAACACAGTACTGAATGCATGGAACAACTTCCTATCAGAAAATGCAGAGGCAAAACAGACCCATCCAAGAATATGCATAGGAGTTAAAAGTTAGGGTCTGTGCATGAAAAGTTGGGAGACATCAAATAATTTTACATAGCCATGATCATCAGTCTTCATATTTAATGCTTTGTGTGCTTTTGGATCATGGGACGCTTGACCTTCAAGCACACCCAGAGACCTGAGGTTTGTGTAGATACTGCCCCTTCTTTGCTTCACTCATTTGTCCAGCGCCACTGAGAACATAATTCAGCAAAACATGTGTCCTGTGCACAAGTCTGTACATTTTCATACATGTAGGTCTCACAAGAACTATGGATATTGCCTGTGCTATGCATACTTGGGCATCTGTTTGAAAACTGGAACTTTTGTGAAAATTTGTATTCAGAGATCCAGATTGTCATCCTCTGTTAGTGCATATCGAGCCCAAGTTCAAACAATAGACTTCTCATGAGAATTGATAGGTCGATCTATCAATTTTCTGCAAGACACTTGGAGAACATTGCTAGTCCAACACAACTCATGTGACACATCCAGTTTCAAGGTTCCCACAAGACAGGTCTTCTCCAACCAAGTCCTGCAGCAGCAAAGCTTTCTTCTCAGTGGCATAAGTGCAAGAAAAAAACCAGGAAACTATGTGAAACATGGTTTGTCCATAGAATGGGATCTATGCAAAATAACGCTGGGGATAAAATAATGATGTACAGCCCTGTCTTAAGGTCACACTATGGGCGCTTTTTTCTAAGGAAGACTTTCCCTCTAGCATGCTCTACCTTCATTACCGTGTTACATCTGGTCTTTCAATGCTTCTCTGGAAAGAGGCAGCAAGCTTCTGAAAAGCTTTTGTTTGCATTTTGCTGCTTAAGAGATTTTTACATGCGGGGGAGGTTGGCTGTGGTTCAAGGTTTTATACTGAGAGTTGAATCTGCGAGGAATGCACGAGAAGCTCGTGATTGGGACTGTTCACCAAAGAGGTTCGTTTCTTTCTTTTTTTGCCATTGACAAGTCTGTATAGACTGAACATGGGTGAGGCAAGCAGGCATCTAATCAGAGGGGTCGGCTGCCAGAGGCAAAAACCACCACAGTGTGGACAATAACCTGCAGCTGAATGTCTGCCCTCACAAACAAGTACCATAATCACCTATCACTAAGGCACATGCAGTCTTTACTTTTCTGAAACAATTATATATTTTTTTTAATTTTTGCATAGGGATCTGCAAATTGCTACGTAAAACAAAGAGAGAGAATGCATGTTTCTCTATTTTTACATTTTTTATCTTTTTTGCTATTAGTCTCACTTTCATTGCACATGTTGTGCTCTCTCAACACTTAATAACAGCCATCTTCCTTTCTTCCTTTTTCACAAGTTGTTCGGTGCAGAAAAGCCAACTTCCAATGTCCCACTGGAGTCTGAGCAATAAGGCACAACCTTTGACCTTTCTGACTGTACCAGGAGATATATATATATATTCACTTAAAAATCCAAAGATTACAGAGACGTTATGGTTAGGCTCAGGTTTCACTTGTACAAAATCAGAGAAATTCAGCAGTTATAGTTAGCTGAGCAAACTATAACTCGCGCCCCCGCAATGCACTGCTTATGATCTCACATATTACATCACTCATGACATGGTAAGTGATATCACTGATGACATGGCATCACAAATGACACTGATGATATCATCCGGTCACTGTGAGTGTTTCTAAAAAGTTTATGAGTGTTAAATATAAATACACCCAGGTGTATTGATGAATAAGTGGGTGTATGAGTGTCTGTATAGATGATTTAGTGGGTGCGTGACTGACTGTATAAGTGAGTGATTATATGTGTCTCAGTGAATGTATGGGTGAGCGACTAGGTTGTGTGAATGTCTGTATCAGCCTGTCAGTTGGTGTGTAAGAGGCTGTATGGGTTGGAGAGTAGGTACATGTGTGGCTGTATGGGTTATTGATTGGTTGTCTGAGTACCTGTATGAGTGTAGGATTGTCTGTGTGGGTGGGTGAAAAGGGATGTGACTACCTGCATGGATGAGTGAGTGGGTGAGTTAGTGGCTGTAAGGGTTTGTGAGTGTGTCTGTGAGGAGCATATGGGTGAGTGAGTGTGCGTATGGCTGTGTCGGTGAGTAAATTGATATGCCAGTGGTATATGGGTGAGTAACTGCATATGTGAAAGGCAGTATAGGTGAGTATTGGAGTATATACGTGACTGTATGTGAGACTGTGTGATTCACCCTATGGGTGAGTGTGTAGGTGTGTGAGTAGCTCTATGAGTGACTGCCAGTGTGTGAGTGGCTATATGAGTGGATATATTGGGGCTATATTAGTGAGTGAGTTGGTGTATGAGTGGCTGTATGGGTGACTGAGTGGATGTGTGTGTAGACCTATGAATCAGTGAGTGGGTGTGTGTATACTGGTAATGTTGTGTCAATGGTTTTGAGAATGGTAGGGTGGAAGTTGGAGTGGGTGAATGAAATGTTATATTGGGTTGTGAGTGGGTGTGTGAGAGATTCTGTGGATGATGTCATCAGTGATGTAATTTGAGATGTCATCAGTGATGTCACTGACCATGTCATGAGTGATGTAATATGGGAGGTCATAGGCAGTGCATTGCGGGGGCGCAAGTTATAGTTAGCTCAGCTAACTATAACTGCTGAATTTCTCTGGGTTTGTACGAGTGAAACCTGAGCATAACTATAACTTCTCTGTAACCTCTGTTTTTTTCAGCGACTTTCTAAGGTTTTTTGTATTCCATTTCTTAACTATAACGTCCCTGTAACCTTTGTTTTTTCAGAGAATTTCTAAGGTTTTTTAAATGCTAATTCCTAATTATAACATCCCTGTAACCATTGTTTTTTTCAGTGAATTTCTATGGTTTTTAAAGTAGTAGTCACGTTTGCAGAGTAGTGGAGAAAGGGGGCAGGGCCTCCGACCAGCTCTCAGGAATTCCACTATGTAGAACTTACAGGAGGTACCAGGAGGGCTAATTAGCCCCCAAGTTCCCTCTGGTGCTAAGGGGACTTCATCCCCCAACTAGTAGTGCACCGGGAGGCATGTTTGCAGAGTGGAGGAGAAAGGGGGCATGGCCTCTGACAATTTCTCAGCAATCCTGCTGTGTGGAAATTACTGAAAGTAACAGGAGGGATAGTTGGCCCCCAAGGACGTCCTTGGGGGCTAACTACCCCTCCTATTTCCTCTAGTCAGTCCCATACAGCAGGATTGCTGAGATCTGGAAGCAGGCCATGCCCCTTTTCTCTACAACTCTGCAAACGCGCATCCTGGTGCACTACTATTTGGGGAATGAAGTCTTCTTGGCTCTTGAGGGTCCATGGGGGCCAACTAGCCCTCCTGTTACCTCCAGTAAGGCCCACACAGCTGGATTGCTGAGATGTGGTCAGAGGCCATGCCCCCTTCTCTACCACTCTTACAAACGTGCCTCCGGGCGCACTGATGCTTGGAGGAAGAAGTCCTCTTTAGTTCTGAGGACCTAAGGAGGCAAGGGGATGTCATTCCCCCCCACCAGCAGTGCGCCGAGAGGCACATTTGCAGAGTGGTGGAGAAAAGGGCATGGCCTCTGACCACCTCTCAACAATCCTGCTGTGTGGGGCTTACTGGAGGTAATAGGAGGTCTTCTTGGCCCTTAAGGACTCTCAGCAGCCAAGAGGACTTCATACCCCAACCAAGAGTGTGCCAGGAGTAGTGGAGAAAGAGGGTGGGCCTCACGCGAGTTGCAGTTTTCTTTAAAATATAGTTTTTATCGGAAGAGGGGGCATTTTGGGTGCTGGGGACCCCATCCCCCGGGGCCTGAAACCTTTTTTAAAAAAAAGTTACTTAAAAACCGGAGGGGATCCCCAGGTTGATTTCCGCCCCGGAGACCTCATCTCCCATGGCCCAGCTTTTTTTTTTTTTTTTATACATTTCAAAGGGAAGAGGGCTGAGAGGCCCCCCTCCTGGGGCATTTTTGGCCCTGGGGACCCCATCCCCCGGGGCATGCCCATATTTAAATTGAAAAAAAAAATAGGAGGGGCCGCATGTCACCCCTGCCCAGGCCTTTTTCTGCCTCTGGACCTCATCCCGAAGCCAGGCCTTCAACATTTTTTTCTTTTTTTAATGGGGAGGGGAGCCAGGGCAGCCCCTCCGGGCCAATATTGCTCCAGTGACACCATTCCCAGGGGCATGGCAAACTTGTTGGGGCCTGTGGGGGAAGACTGAAGTCTCCCGCAGTCCCTGCCGGCTCCCCACCCCCTGCGGGAGCCGACATTGCTTTTGGACAGAGGGAGCTGCAAACATGCAGCTCCCTCTGTCAAAAAGCAATCCTGCTTCGCTTCATGGAAGCAAGAGCATTTTAAATGCTCTCACTTCCAGTAAGTGGAGCAGTGTTTGCTATGATATGGCGGGAGCAGTGCTCCCACCATGCCATAGCAAACTGCTGGAGCCATCCCTGGGGGTGGTAGTCCACAGGGACATGCAGGGCTCCAGGAGGGAAGGTTGTGCGGCCCCCTCCCATCATTTATATAGCACCAGGGAGGTGGTGGTCCCCGGAAGTCCACAACAGACCCCCTTAATTAGTGTATGTGTGCCGTGGGGAGGTCTTTACATGTCGGACTTCGAGGCAAGGTATGTGCTCACGGACTCCAATCCCTTCACTGATAACGTTCTCTTATGGAAGCGTTATATCGATGATATTTTGATATTCTGGAGGGGTAACAAGGACACCATCCCCAACTTCCTCCGGTGGATCAATAACCTCAATCCGTTCCTCAATTTCACAGCCAATTGCTCTGAACAGGAACTCCCCTTCCTCGATCTTATGATCATCAAGAAACCAAACAGGTTGGAAACCATTACATATAAGAAACAGTCATTGCCCCCTTTTGTACCAAAGTTTCCACCCCAAAGCCTTGAGGGAGAATCTACCCTACGGCCAGTTCCTACGCATCCGTAGGAACTGCAGCAACATTGAGGATTACAAAAAACAAGCATCTGAATTAAGTACGCACCTGGTTAGGAGGCAATATCCATCACGCATCGTAACCAATGCTCAAAAACGAGCACGCAACGCCAATAGGTTAAACCTCTTAGATACACAGACAAGATCTGCAAGTGATATCATCACATGTGTTACGACCTACACCCCTGAGTCGAACTTGTTAAAAAGAATAATTAACAAGCACTGGAGAATTTTGGGAACAGGGGACCTTACCCTAAGCAAACCACGGTTTGCCTTTAAGAGAACAGCCAACATCAAGGACTTACTGATCAATACAAGACCAAAAAAACAAACGTCCAGGGCCCTCAATACTCTCTGGAACCTACCACCCGTGACTGGACATTATCCTTGCGGACAATGTGTTGTCTGTCCCTTCACCCTAGCCACTAAAACCATTCCACTAACCAATACCTGGACGTGGACCCTTAACAAGCACACGAATTGCAACACACGTAACTGCATCTATCTGATTACGTGTCCCTGTCAACTTCAATACATAGGGATGACCACTCGTGCTGTAAAAACAAGAATCACTGAACATAGGAGTAACTTTAGATGCAAAAAAACGAACACCAAAATGAGTGCTCATTTTGTGGACCAAAATGACACCACCAATGACATACAATGGACGGTTCTCGAAGCCTTTCCAACTATTACCAAGGAGGCTTTATTCAGAAATGAACAACGTTGGGTATTCAAACTGGGAGGACACATTAGGGGACTCAACAATGATATTCCTTGGGCAGAACTAAACCATTAGTGAATATGGTTACTATCAATCTATTCACCCATTCTATTAGTTCCCCCAAGCAGCACTTCCAACCCACCTTTGAACGCAGTTCCCCTGTAGGAGGGCGGACCAACTTGCATACCCTCCTTTGACCACTTATTAACATGTCCATTGCATCTTGAGTCTCTACATAGGCATTCTTCACAGGACAATCCCATTAAGAACCTTTCTTGTCCTTTTCCAACACATCACAGATCACAAGGGTCACCACTTAGCGGAGCAGAGATCCTCCTCTGCCTGGTGCTTGCCTTGCCCCGCCCCGCCCCCTCCCACCCCCCATTTTTTAAGAAATTTTCTTATTGAATTTTAGGAATATATCCTGTATAGATGGCCTCCTATCTGCCACCCAATTTAATGGCCATCTACTTGTTACCCATTTGAGTTTTTGGCTACAAAGACCAGCAATCCGGGCTCCCACACATGATCACTGCATACAGTATCATTTCCCTTGTCATTTTTTGTCATTATTAAACACATTACATATGGTAATCCATCCCGGAGCAGAGATCCTCCACTACCTGGCTCACCAACTGTAATTCCCGTTCGTCCTTTTGACGAGCCCTGTCCTTTCCAATAAAGTTTTCATATAACATCCTTCCAAGATGGCCGCCAATCTCACACGCATTCCAGCCTCCACTATAAAGACCGGAAACCCGGAAGTGATCCCCACGGGACCCGGAGTAAGGGTAGGACGAAGGCTAGTTGCTTGTCTATGCCTGTGAGTATGCACTTCCTTTCAGGAGTTCCCGCATTACCGGTAAGCCTTTGCCACCTTGACTTACAACTGAACCCACCGCTTGTCCCTTTCAGATTACCGGAGCAACGACGTGCTCTGGCTATTCCCGTCAACCTTAGACGTTGTGACTAGGGGTGAGTGCGTGCTAGCATTGTAAGGTTGTGTTGAGTGCGTCTGTGCTTGCATGCGTTCATTTGTCACTGGTTAACAGTCACCCGAAGTGGCTTCCGTTACCTCGACCACATCGTGTTTGCCACCCCTCCCTCCCCCCCACCCCTCTCTCCCCCGTCACCACGGACGGTTTTTGATCGCGCACTTCATTTTCACTGCCCGCATTTAGGTCATTTGTACCTTTAGTACTCTGTCCCGTTCCCACCTGTCATTCTGGATGGCGCAGACCGCGCACTATATTTTCATTGCCCGCATTTAGGTCCTTGAACTTCTGGCACTCAGTTCTGTTTCCTTAACTTTCAGCGTCCCTATGCCACCTATCCGCCATACGGTGACTTCGGACGAAATAGCCTCGTTCTAAGCGATACTTTCCACATTGTCAATGACTTTTACATCCGAAGGCTACTAATTGATCCCATGTTGTTACGCACATCAGTGTTTACAGTACTGTAGCGGTATAGCCCAAACATGCACGTTCAGTAACTTATGCTATCGGGACCTTTATGTCACGCAATACGATATGCTCACAAGTACGAATGACCCCGCTGACAACATGATATGCTCACAAGTATGAATGCCCCCGCTCACATGAGATTGGTTGTTACTTGCCAGCTATACCAATGGTTATACTGGCGACGTTTGTACACAATTCAACCATCATGTGACTTAGATTGTTTTTAACCGTTTTTAACTATTTTTACTGACCTGCTGTACCCAATGATGCACTGGCTATGTCTACAAAATAATGATTTATTAAATGTTTTCGTGGAAAGCTGTGATATCACATTGTGTTGCTAACATGGGCTTAACATGCCGCTTCCTAGACTAATGTCTTTACGTTCTTCATATCTCATATTTTTCTTGGTTGTTCCTACCCCTTTTTGTCCCCCTTTCTCACAGGTCTACAGTAGTCCTCAGTACACGTCTATAAGGGCATTCCTACCGGCCCTGGTAATTTATGTTACTGTACTGAATACCAGACGGTAGTGCACTTTATCACCCTTCTTTTGTTTATCGGTCCTGACGAAGTGCCAATCGACCCGTTAGGGGCGAATCGGGCACGAAACATGTTGACCACTCGCACTTAGTCTGCCCTTGAGGAACACTATTTCCACATGGGTACACACACAGTTTTTAATTAGGCTAGAGCTACCTAGTTTATTAAAATTTGATTCAATAGGACTGCTCCATACCTATTTTAATTATCTTATCACCTTGTGCACTACCTATCCCTCACACCCGCACGCACCCTACGGCTTCTTCTTTAAAAGATCCACGGCAAAGAGCCCCGGTTTCGGGAGCCCGTCAGGCATTGCAGCGCCGGCCTGATGAGGGGCAAACGCCCGATGATGAAGCATGACACCTTTCGGGGTGTGTGAGGGCAGCACGAACAAAGACCTGTCTTTCCCATCCGTCCAGATAGGAACTGCACACCCCCTTTAGATACTTTGCCTTGGGGAGGTGGCAGTCCCTGGGGCTGTGTGGAAGGACGGAACCCCCCCCGCATTATTATGTCAGTTACCCATGAGAAGTTGGCAGGGGGGTCCGTGAGGCCCCCAATATTTTTTAAATTAGCCCGGGGAAGGTGGCGGCCCCTAGAGGTGGTGGTCCCCGGGGCTGCAGGCAGGTCCAGTGGGCCCGCCTGCATTAATAATAGCCCCAGGGTCCTGTAGCTTTAATAAGCCCTATTAGAGGGACCCCGTGTGTCCCCTCCTACATAAATTGTATGCCCCTGGGACCTGGCCCTCCCGGGGGTTATTGTAAAGCAAGCACAGAAGCCTGCGCTTGCTTATTTTTTTTTTACCTTTTTTGCCGCGAATTCACGAATATCGCGAATTCGGGGCAATTTCTTTTTAATGGTTTTATGCCATGGCGGGGTCCCAGAGGGACCCCCAAGACCATGGCTTGAGGGTCAGGATATTCCTACCCTGCCCACTTTTCTTTATTTTCACTTTTTTTTAGGGTCTCGGCTTGACGCAGAGTCCCAAGATGACTGCCAACACTTCCTGGTTGAAGTTTTGGCAGCCAATCAGAGCAGTGTATTCCCCTGCACAAGCTCTCTATGTTTGCGAAGACTTTGCAACCAGAGATATCACTATAATTTTAAATTTAAATTTCTCAAAAACTACTGAACGGATTTACACCAAATAAGCAATTGGCACTTCTGTGAACACAACATCTACCTCCCTGCCAAATTTGGTGTAAGTCTGTTCAGCAGTGTGGGCTGTAGGTGTGGCTAAATGTTCCTATGGGAATCAACATTATAAACGCACCCATATTTTGTGCCCCAAATTCTATGTCCCCACTGAACGGATCACCCCCAAACTTTCCATGACAACCAAAACCTACCTTGACACTTTGGGGGTCATTATGATAGCGGGCGGATCGCCACCGCCCGTATATGGCGGTGGCGATCTGCCCGCTCTTTTCCACCGCCCGCACTCCATTTCCCCCCGCCATATTACGACAGGGGACCGGGCGTAAAAGGGCTCTAACATGGGGCGGTGTCTGCAAGACACCGCCATCCATATTAGGATGGTGGCGGAAAGCAGCCTTTCCATGGCGGTGTTGCCGCCATGGAAAGGCATGCGGACTTTGCTTCTGGGGCCCCATTGCGGGCCCCCAGGGTTTTGGGGGAGTGGGGGTGCACATGGGGGGTACCTATGGTACCCCCCTACATTTGAATGCACAAGGTGGCAGGCACCGCGCGGTGCCTGTCACGTTGTGCATTCAAAAGCACAACATGCGTTTTTCACATTGCGGCGGGTGCTGCTGCCAGCACCGCCCGCCGCAATGTAAACAATACAGGATACCACCCCACCGCAGCGGTGGGATCCTAATACACATGGTGGGACCGCCGCACCTCTTGCCATCGTAATGACCCTCTTTGTTTGGGAAAATTTCATGAAGATTGGTGAAACGATGCCAAAGTTATACCCAAGCCAAAAAATGCTTTTCCTATGGAATAAGGTCTTAACTATAACTACCTACTGGTGACTGCCAGTAGGATGTAGGGCACACTCAAGCAGATTTACTGACTTTGCCAAAATATAAAAGTAAGCCTAAAAAGTGAGCCTATTGCCTCTATCAAAGGGTGAACATATCAAGCTATATAAAGCAGATCTATCTCCAAAAATTACCAATATTTATAATCTGGTGTACATATATCAGTAATTCACACAATGCAATATTTATTAATAATATTATAAAAATGTTTAATATAGTTTTAATTGCAAAACATGTCAGCGACTTTTCCTTTTTACATAGTTTGGATAACTGACAACATCGACAACAATACCATCGTGTAACAAAATTATAGTGTCAAAAATATTGTTTACAAAAATAATCGACTCATACTTATAACGGTAAGAACAGAAATATCGAAAAAATATAGTTTCACACTAATACTATACAAGCAAACAAAAATATAGTTTTTATATATATATATATATAGTTTAAAATAGTACATCTTAAATATTTTAATATATAACAATATAATGTAAATTAAATACATTTAAATTATATTTAATACTTTAAATACTTAAATATACACCCACATATATGTGTGTATGTTTAGATATACATATATGCAATGTAAAACTATTATTAAAAATATATATTTTACATTATATTACTTTTTTGCTATTTCTTTAAATTTACTACTATAAAAAGCATTTATATATCTCAAAATAAAATATAAAATTAAAAAAATTAACAAATAATAATAGCTATATTTAAACTATATTAGGAAAAGTTTTGGAGTTTGGGAATAGTATATTACTATTTCAACACCCGTTTATGCAACAGTAGGGAAAGTGTAAGCTTTCAGAGGGGTTAAATTTACTATTCCCACTCCAAACAGGTCAACAGTAGGGAAAGTATTGGACTTAGGAGAGGTCAGATTTACTATTCCACCTCCAATCTGTGCAACAGTAAAAAAAACCTTGAACTTCGGAAGGGTAAGATTTACTATTCCCACTTCAGTCTGTGCAACAGTTGGGAAAGTGTAGGACTTTAGAGGGATTACATTTACTATTCCCACTACAGCCTGTGCAAAAGTAGGGAAAACATTGAACTTCGAATGGGTAAGATTTACTATTCCCACTCCTGTCTATGCAACAGTAGGGAAAGTGTTGGACTTCGGAGGAGTAAGATTTACTATTCCCACATCAGTCTAAGCAACAGTAGAGAAAGTACTTCACTTCAACTACATTACATATTTGAATAACCCTATTAATTTAGAACAAATCTAAAATTAATATGATTATTAATGAACCCAAAGAAATATGTATACATATATAAAATAAAAAACAATTAAACAATGTACATGATTATTAAACAATGTAATAAATTATTACTTAACTTTCCACACTATACCCCTACAATCCTAGCAGCCCACACTTAATATAACTAAGATAAATAAGTAAATCACAATTTACAAAATTGATAAATCAACTACTAAATGATCAATTATTAATTAAATTACTTAATTAACATCCCTCGCTATACCCCTACAAACCTAGCAACCCACAGATAAAATAGAACTAAAATAAATCAGTATTACACAATTTACATATTTGTTTTTCAATTAAATAACTATTAAATAATTAATTGTTAATTATTACTTAACTTCCCACCCTATATCTCTACAAACCCAGCAGCCCGCACCTAAAATATAACAAAAAAATATAGGGGCCCATTACGATACCCGGCGTAAAAAAATCCGCCAGGCATGGAAGCGGCAAAAATCCGCCCGCACACACCGTCTGAACACCGACCACGCCATTACGATTACACAAACCGAAAACCGCCATCGGCGGAAAATCACACAAGATACCGCCCGCCATCGTCCGAGTCGGAGTCAAACCGCCCGCCACGGACGGAAACACGCACGACAACACAAAACCGCCCGCCCTCACGCCCGACACACCGCACGTGAGATTACGATCGCACCGCCATGAGCGCGGGAAAACTACAAATATACCGCCCGCCAGCGCAAACAACGCCGATGAGAATCGACACGGCAGAAGCCATGGCGCCACGTCCCTGCACAGAAACCATCCGCTGACAAAAACAATCGCACACAACATGGCCAACAAGTCCACACAGCAAGGCACGCACAAATACACAAGCACAGTACACATCCCGAAAACACCCCCTGGACAAACAAAAACTACAAAGGCCAGAACCCCAGACACAACACACCTGAAAACAACAGACCATGAGGACACACCCACATAGGTAAGTACAAAAGCAGCACTCCCACAGACCACAACCCCTTGCAACATTGCAAACTAGAGAGGAGAGGAGAGGACACAGTGACACAGCAAGGACAGCAGCACACCACAGAAACGCACACATCACAACCACCACCACCACCACCAAACACCGGCACCACAAACCCCCTGCACATTACACAACACACACCGCACCAGCACCACAAACACCATGGCACCACAAAGAATGCCCAAGTTCACGCCCATGGAGCTGACGGTCATGGTCGACTGAGATCATCAAGGTGCACCCACAAATCTATGGGAACCTGGTCCAGCACACACCACTAGCCACCAGAAAGAGAATGTGGAACCGGATCGTAGACCAGGTCAATGCAGTCGGGACCTTGCCCAGGAACAGAGTCGAAATAAACAAACGGTGGAATGACGTCAAGAGCCTGGTCAAGAAGAAGGAGAGCAAGAACAGAGAGCTGGCTGCCGTCACTGGCGGAGGGAATCCCGCGCTCTTCAAGACCTTCAAAGCGTGGGAGGAGAAGGTGCGAGTCATCATACATCCCGAGATCCTCGCCGGATTAGCAGGGGAGTGGAGGCTGGTAAGTACAAACTAATGTATACCAGCACACCGCTATGTACTCACATGCACTACCACCATGCCACAGCTCCCAGGGACAAACACCCCCATGTCCAGCACACAATACACAACACATCACACACACATGCAACAGACACCACCACACACAGCCCAAACCGAACAACTGTAAGATGCGTGGGGACATGTGTACACTCAGCCAGCCACGTAACCACCAACAGGTCCCCAAATATGCCAGAAGCGCCACAACGAGCACCCACCACACCCATGTGTCCGCCATAGCTGCACTAACCGACAAGTAACAGGTAAGTGGCAGGAACACAAAGTGCAGTGGGTGGGAGGGTGGACAGTTCAAGTACAAAACACACCAGGCCCCTAGTCCCACAGCACAGCAAGGAGGAGCATCCCCCACACCCCACAGCCACGTGTCAGCCACCGCAGTGCACAACGACAGCCGAAAGGTAGACATCACGGTCCACAGCAATCGGTGTCAGTGGGTGTCCAGCCACCACCACGACCCACAACACCCCCACAGACCTGCAACATGGAGCACCCCCGCTTAGAACCATGTGGCATCCAGTACAGTGCACGCACGAACAACCTGCAGGTGGGAAACTGGACAGGGCTGGATTACTGGAGGCATGAGGACCGTAACACGACCAACACATGGGACATGTCACGTAGCAGACGAACACGCAGCACCGCCCACCGTCACGAACAAGTGAACAATGTGCACACGGACATGAACCACAGACTCACACCCCACATGACCCATCACAAACACAGCAACACCCAAGGAGCCACGTCTGCATGCACAAGCCACACTGAATATAGTACCACACGGCAGCCACTGTGCAACCCATCACACACAACCGAAACACCATTGAAGTCCTGTCCATGTAGCCCCTACTGCCTGTCAACCACACACCCCACAACTACGCCCATGTAAGACAAACAACACTAGACGCAACAGAGCGGAACAACATAAATGCACACGAACACCACTGAACCCATCAAACACACAGACACACCATGCACATACAACATACCATCCATCCCATCCGTCAGCCCCAGTCTCATGAAAGGCATGTCATCCGCACAGCTGCCACACATACAGCAGTCACGCTAAGATACATGCCCATGACCAACCATGTGCCAGAAGTCAATGAAGCGCACAACACACTGTGAGCAACAACACACAACATGGGCCACACCCCCCGAGCACTGCAGTGATGCACATGGCACAGGGCAGCACGCACACCAAGGAGATGGGACAACTGCAATACGTTGGCTGGCACACAACCATCACTCACTCATAACGATGCGTCCAATGCCATGTCCAGTAATCACAACAGACAGCAAATATGCAGGCCATGTCAAGCATGCACACACCTCAAACCATGCACTGTCATGCTGCCACAACACATGTCACGTTCGGCACCCATGGCTCACAGCATGTACCCCAAAAGCATATTCCATCCCAAATGCGAATCTGGGGCATGGCCCCCATGTTGCCATATGCGTTCCTAAGCGTCCCATCTGAACACCAAAAGCAAAGTACAAACCAGACCCAGGATGGGCCAGGAGCCCGCATACACCAGAGTCACAATAAGTAGGGGCACAGCAACACACCCATCGGCATGGCCAATCCGTCCCATGCCACATGTGCACAGCACACAGTCCCATTGTCAAGCACACACAACTACAAATGCCACAGCCACACACACGCCTCCGGGAAACCCATGTACGAGATTGCACGAACTGTTAATGTCAGACGACAAATACATACTTCGCCAGGTGCAACACAATAACAAATCTCATTCTCTCCACAGGTGACGAACTGCTGGATGCTGGGGATGGAGACAGCAGCCAGCACAGCCAGCCTACAAGCCCCCAACGAGGACACACGGATGTGGAGGATCTGTCCTCCTCTTCGGACACGGACCACCAAGCAGGCCCATCTGGTGTGGCAGGGCCCAGCCGCTCCCCGGACCCCTCCTACCCACCAACCCATCATCCAGGGCTGCTGAACATTCCCAGCCCCCTGCTGCCACTGTCGTTGCGGCCACACCCACGGTCATTGCGGCCACATCCACGTCATTGCGGCCACACCCACGGTCATTGCGGCCACTACCATTGCCGCAACCGCCACCATCGCCGCACCGACCACCACCGCCGCCACCACCACCACGTCTTCGCTGGCACCAGCCCCAGCGCAGGTGGTGGCCCGGCCGACTGGATCCACCCTGGGAGCCACAGCGAGGACCGTGGTGAGCAATGTGGCTAGTGGGCAGGCCGATGGCAGCAGTACTGGTAGGAGGAGCAGGGTCAGGGAAACGCAAGTCTCCCCTGGGAGCCATGCCCTGCCTCAAATGGCCAGAGTCCTTGGGGCCTATGAAGAGGCCCAAGAACAATGGGTCAGGTCTGCTTCAGACACGCGGGAGGTGCTGGGGGTGCTGAGGTCCATGGACGCCCGTATGGGCCAACTCGTGGACCTCATGGGCCAGCTGGTGGCGGCGGTGAGGTCACAGCCAGGGACAGCAGCTCCCCTCCGCCACCACCTGCCGGGGCGCAGGGTCGAGCAGCAGTGTCCAGTTCCCTGCATCCACAGCCAGTGAGCACACCTCAACCACCAGCATGTCGCAAGCAGGCACCCCCTCGCAAACGTGGAAGGGGCCGTCCGAAGTGGAAACAGATCTCCCGGGAGGACTTCGCACGCTCCAGACGCAAGTGAGGCAGCCAGCCAGCCTTCCTTGACCACCCACTGCATTGACTTGGACTACGATCCCACTCCACACAGCCATCTGGATGGCATGTGTGTGTTGGACTATGGACATAGAACCAGTGGGTACACCCTGAGCATCACGCAGCCATGACCGACAGCTCATTGTCACTGCACGCACCACTTATGTCATCACCTTACACACAATCACATGTCAGTTTGAAATAAATGCACCTCTTACACAAACTGCTGTTTGTGCCCTGTGTTTTATTTGTACGGAATACAACGGCCACCTTGGGCGGAAAGGCACCTGATGCGTGGCATGGCAATGGAACCGGAGGGCCTGTAGGGACCTAGGGGTGGGAGACAGAACAGGAGCACATTCAATGAGTGTGTCACACACCCATCACACAGTACATGTCAACAACTACAAGCAATGTACACACATCGCACAGAGCAATAGGGCACAATGCCACAGCCACCAACAGTGGCATACTACCCTGGCCATGGAGCGTTGACACACAGCACGCAGTGAACAAACGGCCACCCTGACACAGCACACACACACCTGCACAGACACAGCCACATCAGCCGTCGTACATGGACACTCACCGTCAAGTGAAGTAGTGGGCGATGAGCTGCTGCCGCACATTACCAGCTTCCTCCTCTCCGCTGTCCTCCTCACTCGAGCTGTCCTGGTCTGCGGGCTGGGGCCCTGGTTGATCTCCGTCATCCACGATGAGGGGGATCTGCTTCCGAATGGCCAGATTGTGCAGCATGCAGCACGCCACCACTATCTGGCACACCTTCTGTGGGGAGTACGCCAGCGCACCCCGGTGCGGTCCAGGCACCTGAACCTGGACTTGAGGAGGCCAAAGGTACGCTCGACCACACGTCTGGTCCTCCCATGTGCCTCATTGTAGCGATCGTCTGCTGGGGTGCGAGGATTCCTCAATGGACTGAGCAGCCATGCCCCATTCGGGTACGCAGAGTCACCTGGGTGTGAGGGACACAGAGAACCGTTGCTATTCCAACTGGACAGGGGACAGCATCGCACAACCAGCACGCTACACCACTCCACATACTCACCGACAATACAGCCACGATCCTGTTGCAGATTGGACATCAGTCGTGGCAAGATGCTGTTGCGCATTATGTGTGCGTCATGGGCCGAGCCTGGGAACTTTGCACACACGTGGGTGATCACCATGTCCGCAAGGCACACCACTTGCACATTCAGGGAGTGCGTGTGCTTCCTGTTGCGGTACAGGTGCTCAGTGGCCTGTGGTGGAACAAGGCCAACATGTGTGCAGTCAATGGCTCCAACGACGTGTGGGATTCTGCCAAGGGCATAGAATGCACCCTTCACTGCCGCCAATTCACGAGCCCTGGGGAAGCGGATGTACCTGTTTCGGTACAGCATCATGGCTGCCAGTACATCCCTCAGCACCTTGCTGAACATGGGCTGGGACATCCCTCCTCCACTGCCCACTGTGTGCTGGAATGACCCAGTGGCGAAGAAATGCATGGCGGCCATCACCTTAGCCGTGGGGGTGACAGCTGTCGGATACACCCTGCGGGGACGGAGATGGGGTTCCAACATGGCACACAGTCGATGCAGGGTTGGCCTGTCCAGCCGAAACTTCCTAATGACCTCTGTATCGTCCATGTCCGCCAGCAATTGGTATGGGCGGTCAATGTTCGGTCTCCGCCTAGGGAAAATGGCAGTGGACACATGTCAAAGCAACACAACACATAGCAATTTCGCATACACATCACTGACATGACTGAGCAAGCACATGAGCCACAGCCCAGCTGTCAAGCTGGGACGGCACGGCCACAATACACTTACACAGGTCTCCCAACAATGGCAATGGCTAGTGATACAAACCACTGCCATGTGCATGCACATGGGGATCTAGGCCCCAATGACTTGCGGGGCGTGCTGATGGGGACTGACTGCATATTTGTCAAGCGGCAACGCCACGGCAACATGAATGTCTGCTGAGCATGGAACTGCTTCCGAGGCTGGATGAGTATGGCACACGACTACGACGATGTGGGCACAGGCTGAGCGGCCAAAACAAGTGGGACCTGTGGCACGAGGGGATATGAGACAGTAGTAGGTGTCAGCACTGCACCCTATGTACAGCACTGTACGGATCACACCTCCCGAAACATTGACAGGTGTCCACATTGACAGCCCCATGCCAAGACGGCTGTGTGCTTGCAGTCACACGTCACAGGTGAGAGGTTACATTGCACGTGCCAGGTGGCAGACGTACATAGTGGGAGCTGGCATGTGTGTGCATGTGTCTCCTGTTCAGGATCCACCAGATGGGCGCTGACTCTGTACTGAGCATTGGACACAGCATGTTCCGTGGAAGGCTTGTGTGTGTGGGATGGTGGCACTGGATGTGCCTCCGTTGGGTGGGGGCCATGCACAGGGCGGGTACGTCGATGATTGCGCATTGTTGGTCACGGTGGGTGCACCCACTCAGATGTGTTGCCCTGTGTTCAATTCCTATGTCCGCATGATGATGGACTGTAGATGTGGGCAGACTACACATTGGTCGATGTGTTGTCTATATGCATGTGCCTTCACACCAGGCACAGCTGCCCCTGCCCATGTGACCCCTGCTGGACTCGCTGCTGGGTCTGTGAAGCTGATGCACCTTCTGTGCGTGGGGCGGACAGCTCTCCTCACTTCCCTCATTGCGCATGTCATGACTTTGCCGCAGGTGACATGGATCATGGAGGGCCCACATGTACGCGTGGGTAGGCTACACATGATTGTTCACTGGTCGCCACCCCCAGTCAGTGTTTCGAATGGGAAGGTTGTCGTGCTGGTGGTATATTTGATGTGGCGGATGGGCGGGCCTAGGTGCGGGCTTACATTCCGGACATGGGGGTAGTTGGATTGGCGACTAGTTGCAGTACACACGGGACACGTCTCTTCCTTTCCACATCTGGGTCATCCCTTGTACTCACTGACAGTGATACAGTCATCTTCACCCCAGCCCTCATGTCCTCCCCTCGCTCCCCCAATATGCATGTGCACCTGCGAGGCTAGCGCTTGCACAGGCAGCCCCAAGCTCGCACCAGAGAGGGCAAGGAGTGTATGTGTGGGTCCAGTTGCACGAGTGGGCTGTCTCAGGGTATGATGTGTTGCGGGACGCCGTCCACCTGCGTGGTGCCCCAAATGGAGACCCGGCCTGCATGGACTATGCATCACAGTCTTCGCCTTCCGGATCCGCCACCTGCGACACCCAGTGGCTGTGGCTGCCCTTGCGGCCATGCCGCGTCCGTCTGTGACTGATGGCCCACACATTCACTCTTTGGCCTCTCTGGGGAGGGCTCGGGGGTGGTGGCGCACGTGCTTGCACTTAGTCGCAATGGCATGTGGCGTGGTTGGTATAATGGGCAATGGATGGGATGGTGCGAGCCACCTCCCGTGACGTCAGTGCTGCTCGTGCTGTGGTGCGTCCCCCTACACTTCCATTTGACTTGTGCCATGCTAGACGTTGAGGTTCTATTGCCTGCGTGATATGACCAGGAGGAGCGCGAGGAGACCTCTCACACACCATGCTCCACTGCCATCCCGTGCCCTGTATCGCCTGTGCAGATTGACTATGTTGGGGTTACACCTGGTCGACTGGGGCTGTGTGTGCCTTGTCAAGGGGCATGGCGGGCGCACAACAGGATCCAGCTTGTCCACAGAGGGTGGGCTGAGGTGCGCCTGGTACCGCTTTGTACGTGTGCCCGGCTGCTGTGCACACACGTGTTCACTCCCCCCGACAGGTGTCCTCTCACAATGCCCAGGGAAGCGGTGGTGTACTGTTCATGACCCCTCCCGACACGGCGTGCTCCAACTTGGCATGTGCGCATCTACCCGTCACACCCACCCACCTGAGCACTGCGTCCATACGACTTCACACGACACATGTGTGTCTTCCACAGTTGTGCTACTCATTTGCGTTGACATCCAATACCAGTGGACTACATGGTCATGTCACGACTGCCGTGTACTTCACATACTCTCATCCTCTCTCATTCGTACTTGTGAAATGAGTCAGCGGAGACAGTTTTGGTTTCAAACATTATATTGAGTCTTCTGTCCTCTGTGATGCAGTATAGTGGACACTACTGGCAGCGGAATACATGTTGAGGATATACTGAGCATGATTGCAAATGGGATAGGGTGTGGGGTTACATGTGATTGGCTGTTGCATGTGGGATGTGGGCTTCAGAGTTACATCTGCTTGGCCAAGGCTGTGCTAATGTACATTTACGTATAGCTGCGGAGCTGCGGACTTTGACACAGACGGTATACATGTAGCCTACCAGACCGCTTGGCATCATGGGCACAGTCCATCTCAGTTCCATGTGACAGGTTTGCTGCGGTTGTTCCTCATGCACGCGTGCATGTGAGATGACATCAGGGCATGTGCTTGCGTGCATGCAGCGGCGTGCCACTTGTTGTTGCAATGTGGTGGTTACTGGACATGTCACAGTCACTGGGGTCGTGTTGTTGTTGTATGCACTTGTCGTCCATGCAAAGGTCCTGGTATGGGATTCCCGGGGCGGGGGTGGGAGGGGTGCAGCACCCACAGACTCCAGGCGACCTATTCATGTCCACTGAGCGGTGTGTGTGTCCATGGGCGCTGGATCCATGTTGTGTCCTGGTTGTTCGTGCAGTTCCGTCCATGTGGGTGCGATACACAGACCCCATGCCACTGCCTCCCACGATGCATGCGGTGTTCCTGGATGTGATGGGGAACAGTGTGCATGTCCCGGTCATATCCGATGTCATGGCGATGTCGTTGATGGTGTGGTAACAGTTGCCGGTCGTTTGGTATGGCTGTTGTGGTGGTGACTGGCCAGTCCGTGCGGAAGCTAAGCATGGGTGCGGGGTTGGACATCATAGGTCAATCGGGGAACCTGCGTTGTGGTCCGACGAATTTACAGGTTGTCAGGTATGCGATGCCGCCCAGCAGGGCTTCCATGTCATTGGTGGTGTACATGTTTGCCAGCCAATGTAGCGGATGGTGGCTGTCAAGGTGTTGTTCGTAAGTTGTCCCTTGGAGGACCATGATGGGGCATGCTGGGTGACATTCGATGTAGCTGTTCTCGATGATCCGTCGTGTGGAGGCACAGTGGTCCCATTTCAGTGCGGGTGCGATGTTGGCCACATACGCCATGCCCCCATAGGCAGAGCAGGCCCTGTCGTGTGCGTCCAGAGGGAGGAGTAGTGGTAGCAGGTCCGCCTTTAGACATGCCGGGTTGGAGAGGCATATCTCCACGGGATGCTGGTAGGGACACCTCCGACAGTAGAAGACGGGCATGACGCAGCTGAACAATGTGATGCGGTAAGTCAGTCGGTAACTTACGTTCAGCAGGGACAGGAGATCGCATCCCAATATATGTATCAGGTTGGTTTTGTACAGCTTGAGCTGTCCGGCGTAGTTGGGTAGGTGTGTTGCGGTTGCCATTTCGCAGCGGTGCGTTGTGGTGGCGTGCTCCGGCTGTGTGTGCAGTCTGCAATGTACACGCTCCGAGGTTGCTGTGAGCTCTGTGTAGTCGTAGGGAGACAGGACTTGTGTTCTGTTGGCTTGTTTGGAGGACACGGGCCCTCATCCCACATGCTTCTCAGACAGTTCAAGGTCAGTGATGTGTGACTCCTTCCAATTAACTTGCATGTGGCCGACATGGGGAGTGTTTTCTTCTTTCTTCCCCGTCCGTTGTGTGCTTCTGTGATATGCGCTATCTGCCCTGTGGTCGGTCTCCTCGGCATGCCTGTGTTGGTCTTTTCTTGGACAATGGCTGTATTCACCGGCTTCTTTCGTAGGGCTGTGGTTTCGGAGTTGGAATGGAAGGTCATTCAGTGCTGTCTGCTCTCCCTTGTGTGGGCGGCAGGCTGCCTTTCCGCTCTGCGTTGGGCCTTGTGTGTGAATGTTATTTTGGGCCACCTGTTGTCGGTCCCCGGGCTCTTTGGTGTTCCGTTTTATATGTCTTGTTCATATGTGCAGGGTGGTATGGGTGTTTCAGTGTGGTACTGGCGTTCCTCTTCCCGAAGGGGCCCTGCTTCTCCTAGTTGGTGTTGCCGCCGCTGTGTGCTTCGCCATGTTTGTTACACTGGGGTGTGTCCTGCTGTTGCGTGACTTCACTGACATGTGTGCGTCGGTTGTGTGGCGTTGGGTGTTGTCCGTGAATTGGGCGTTGGGGACATGTCTGTGGCAGGCCTGTCACGTGTCATGTGCGTTCGGGGTGGGGCTGATGTGTGTGCTGCTTGGTTGTGTCCCTGTGTCTGTGTGCGACGCATGCATAGCGCTGCGGTTGGCCTCTGCGTTGTGCGCATGTGTGGCGGCGTCATCGCCGCTTTGGGGCCGTGACGGGGTCGTTGGTTCCTAGTCCCAGGTGGTGTGTACACATGTGTTACGCGATGTTACGATTTGGCCTGTGTGTCATATGTGGATGCAATGGTGGATGTGTAGTGTACACGCGCTGGGGGGGTTGTCTGCTTTTTCCGCCCTTGCACTGTGTGCGCTGTTTGCGTGCACTTGTTGTGTGTGTGCCTACCTGCGTCTCCGCGGTACGTTGCGTCCTTGGTGGTGCATCAGCAAGAGCATGGGGAGAGCCTGCAGTGCTGGATTCATGCTCGGGGAGCCGCTTCTTCGTTGTCCGTGCTCGGCGTCCGTGTTACCGCTTCGGTTTGTCGTACGGTATCTCTTGGCCGTGGGAGCCGTTTGTTTGCGGCATCGTAATTTATGCGCCGGGCGGGACGTGTTTTCGCCGGACGGTGTGTGTCAGTTGAGCTGCGCCGCTACGTGTACTGGGTGCACTTTGATGGCGGACGGTGTTGCTGGCTTGCCGGCGGTGTTTGGCCTACTTTTCGCATCGTAATTGGGCGGGCGTGTGGACTGCTGCGTGCCGGCGGTAACTGGTGGTTTTTGCATCCGCCAGCACGGCGGTTGTGCTTCCGCCCGCCATCGTAATGACCCCCATAATTATTACACACTTTACATAATAATCAAATAAATTAATAAATTAATAATGATGAATTATTACTTAATTAACTTCCCACCCTATACCCCTAAAAACCTAGCAGCCCGCTACATCACTAACAATTATAATTAGCAATTACATTAAAAATAACGTAAAATTACAAACTATATTCAAAAATATTATTAATTATACAAACAATAACACATAAAATTAATATATAAACTAAAACTTTAAGATATTTAAAAAACGAGTTTTTACAACTATGTTATTGAAAACAACAACTATTCTTAACAACGATATTGGTTAACTGAAAAAAATTCTTGACAATTATATTTCTGCATCACAATATTTTTGTATCGCAACATTTTTTTTCTGATATTTCAGTCTCCCAATATTTACAACTCAATATTTTGTCCAAATACCACATCGTTTTCAGTATCATATTTGAAAAATGTTAAAATATATGGAGAATTTTTTTTTCGTAATAAAAGAACTTGTCTGTGGATCTTTCTTTTAACATTTTTGTAATAATAAAAACAACCATAAGAGGGTCTTGCACTCCAGCTGAGGAGCATATAGTTCCAGCTAGGAGTGCTCTAAAATAGATCATAAGTTCTCTTGGAGTCATGTATTTACTGACTTACTGTTTCTTTTTTATTTGTACTGTTGCCCGGGGCTGTTGGACTCCTTGTGGCCCCCCCAACAACATAAAAAAAGGCTTTGTGGTGCCCCTCCATAATCTAGATGCAACAGAAAGCCAAAAAAATAAATTAAAAAAAGACCTCGCAGGGCATTATTAGGTGCTTTTTGAAAGGACCTCCTGTTGCTCATTTATTATTCCTTTTGTTGTCCTGGTGCCCAGCCGGGACACCGTTGTTTATAGTTAATGGAGAGTGGGGCACGCAGCCCCTCTCACAAGCCTTGGCAATCCCCAGGGATCCCATCCCCCAGAGCTGTATTTTTCATTTGAGTAGAGGGACCCGCAGCGCCCCTCCCTAAGCCTTTGCAGGCTCTCTGGACCCCACCCAGAGGGCTGTATTTTTTATTGAGGGAAGGGGAGCACACACCCTCCCTCTCGAGGCACTAAGGGCACCAAGGACACCATCCCATGTTTTTTTTTTTTAACTAATAGGAGGGGCTTGTGGGGACTCCATCCCCCGGGGCCAAAACCTATTTGCAAAGAGGACATGCAGCTCTCTCTCCGAGCCACAAGGTGCCCCAGGGGCCCTATCTCTGTGGCCCCTAAGGGGCGGGTGCTGTGGCCCCCCTCCCCTAGCCAACAGTGGCTCCTGGAACCCTATCTCCTGGGGCCTTACATTAGTGCCCACCTGGGCAGCCACAGTACACTATGCTAGGTGGTGGCGGCAGTGATGTGCTGATCCTATTAGACCTATCGGCAGCATTTGACAGTGTAAACCATGATATCCTACTGAACAGGCTTGCAGAGATTGGGATAAGGGAAAAAGCCCACTCTCTTCTTAAATCGTTCCTGTCAGACAGAATACAGTTTGTCGCAGCTGACAAGTTAAAATCTCCCTCTTTCTCTCCCATGTGGTGTTCCCCAGGGCTCATCTCTTAGCCCGACCCTTTTTAACATATATGTGACCCCTTTGGCCAAACTTATCAGATAATTTGGATACACTGAAGTCATGTATGCAGATAACACCCAATTAGTGGTCTCAGTATCAACAAACCCTACAGAGACAGCATGATGTTTTCATAGCTGCAAGCAGGAGATTGGGAAATGGATGGCCCAAAACTGTCTAAAGTTGAACTCAGGTAAAACCGAGGTACAGCTCTTTGGAAAAGATCTCTCCTTCTAGTCCCTCGATTGGTGGCCATCTGAACTTGGCCAACTTTCTTCTCCGGTTACGAAGGCAAAAAACCTTGGAGTAGTATTTGCCAGCCAGTTGACCTTTGAAGGGCATGTTAATGCAATTACATTTGCCTCTTATTTTACCATGAAGCCATTACGAAAAATCTTCCCCTATATATATGATTACGCAAATGCACTATTTGGGCTCCGTGGGACACCACAGAAAAGCTGGCTCTGGAGGATGGGGTCCCCAGGGCCTTTAGAGACTCTGGGATTGGATGTCTCACCTCCCTCACTCTTCATTTTTAATTGGCCTGGAAACTTTTGTGTCCTTGTGGCCTCAGTGAGGCTTGGGGTGGGGTGCCCTTCCTTTTGTTGCATACGGTGGACCCCCAGCCACCACTTCATTTTTTTTTTTATGCCACGATCCTGCAGGAGTCCTGTTGGAGTCCCATGGGATGGCCCCACAAGCTAGGGGTTCAAGGGTATCCCTACCCTTCCCCCTTATTCCTTTTTTCTTTAATAATCTCTGGTCAGGAGACAAGTCCCCAGGTCCTGTAAAGGCTGCTTGTAACATTTTTTCTCATGTTGCAGGCAGCCAATCAGAGATCTCACTACTGCAGGAGCCTGACTCCCATGGGAACGAGTCGGCCCCAGGGAAAATAATCCCCTAGGCCAATCAGAAATTGGGTTACTGGTTGAGGGGGAATGAAACCATACTCAAGCAGCAACCACAAACCTTGTCCGGTTGAAGTCACAAGCACACCCTAAATTAACTAGCGCCCACCTTTGGGTTGCTTGGCACAGTGTAAAGTATTTGTGCAATACTTCAAACAGTAATAACATGAAAATATCAAACAAGAAGGATCCCACACCAAATTAGAAACACTGGGCAAATTATAATAAATAATACAATACCAAAATGACAAAAATCCAATCATTAGAACCAGAAATATGCAAGTTTAAAGATTTCAGTGAAAATAGCAACCAAAATCACAAAGTGCCAACTGAGAATATTTGCTTACGCCGGACTGTGACAAAGTCACAAGTTCAGGCTGATCGTGATAGAGTGCAAGCTAGCTACGGGGACTCTGTTAGGCCTGCTGAACAAGTGTAACTTAAATCCTGGTTGCAGAGTGTTGCGAGGTCCCGTGTTGAGGATATGTCATTTAGCTGAGGTGATGCGAGGTCTGAGTCGGAGATGCGTGGCGCAGTGTCAGTTCCAGGGAGCTGCGAGACTGTGATGTGAGGTCTTGCATCATCGTTGAGGAGGTCATCCATGAGAGAAACTTGCGATACGAAGTCCTGTATTGAGGATGCGTTGCACACCGGCTGGTTTAGACGAGACTGCGGGCTCACGTGCGAAATCCTGCATTGTTGTCGAGGCTCCTGTTGACAAGAGGTGGTTCCATTGAGGCTGTGGGCTGCAAAGTTGATGCAGAGGCCTTGCGCTGGTAGAATCTTGCAGCAGATGTGATGCCTTGGTTCTACTCAGGGTTGTGTCACGCAGCAGTGGATTTTCATCAGTTCTGCTGGACCCACAGATGGGCTGGTATAGAACCTTCAGGACCACTTCCAAGGGTCCAAGACTGGGGTCGCACCACTTGGCAGGGTAGAACTCACAGTTGAAGAGTCCATGTGCTGGTTACAAGAGACTAAACATTGAAGTCACTCTAGTGGTCCAGGGTACAGGTTGCAGGTCCAGTCCTTCTCACCCAGGCAAGAGGGCAGTAGCACAGCAGGCAGCAGAGTAGCAGTCCTTTCAGCAACAGAGCAGCCCTTCTTCCTAGCAGAGTCTTCCACAGCTCCAGAAGTGTATTGAAGAGTTGGGGTCCAATATTTATACCTGGTGCCTCCTTTGAAGTGGAAGCAGGTTCAAGATATTTCCCTTTGAAGTGCACAGGTTTCCTGCCTGCCTCCCCTGCCCTGGATACAGACTAACTAGAGGGGGGATGCAATCCTATGGGTGATTGCAGGATACAGCCTATTCAGGGTGAGTGGAGCTGTGCCTTACTATGCCCACCCATCTTGCCAGTGAAGGCCCACCCAGGCACACCTAAGGTCTCTATATTGTGTTTGACTGTCTAGGAGGAAAACACAAAGACCAATTGTCAACTACACCTAGTCATGTGACACACACAGGCTGCAGGCACTACATGGCTAAGACAGGAAAATGGCAACTTTCTAAAAGTATTTACATAGATGTGGGTAACCCAATATACTCTTGTGGGCTTGGGTACTTAAAGTTAACATGTAAAGTGCCTATAAGGGATTTGTTTAACCATAAACTTTGAATCTGTCATTTATTCTAGACATCTCATTATGACATCGCAAATCAATTGAAGCAATACATGTATCAATTTCTCAACTGAAATAAATAAACTCACAGACGGGATGTATTTCTTCTTTCAACTTTTATGCAATAAAACATGAGATTAGGGGTTCATAACAAAAAGCTCTCACATACATCGATAACAGACATTACAGTTCTTGTGAGTCAAAATGAACTAGTTGTGGCAGGGTAGGACTCACAGATGGTAGAGTTCGGGTGCTGGGGGGCAATGTTATTGAAGCCTTCTGTCCTTGAGATTCTAGTCAGGAGGCCAGCCAACTAGCTCTTGGAGCCAATTTGGGTTCTGGGTTCAACACTTGCAGGTCCAATCCTTTTCTCCCTCGCAAGAGGAGAGCAGGCCAGCACAGCAGGGCAGCAATTCCTTAAGAGCAGCAGTCCAGCAGAGAGGCAGTCCTTTCAGCAGCACAGCAGTCCTTCTTCCTGGCAGAGTATTCACAGTTCCAGAAGTGTACTGAAGAGGTGGTGCCTGAGGTCCAGTATTTATACCTGGTGCCCTTCCTCTGGAAGGTGGGTGAAACATATAAAGCTTTCCCTTTCAAGTTCCCAGGCATCCTGCCTTCCCTGTTTTGGCTCCAGACTGTCTACATGGGGTATGAAGCCCTTTGTGTGGAAGCAGTACACAGCCTATTCAAGTATAGGTAGGGCTGTACCCAGCTCCATTCTCCGATCATGCCAGTGATGGCTCATCTAGGCATACCTGAGCTAAGCTCTCTAGTGTGTGTGGCTGCCTGGGAGGAATATACAAAGCTCAACTGTCAGCTACACCCAGTCATGTGACCGAGGGACATGCGACATGCTCCAAATGGCTAGGCAGGAAATTGCAAACTTTCTAAAAGTGGCATTTTTAAAATTGTCATTTAAAATCCAACTTTACCATTCCAAAGACACCAAACAGGAACTGGTTACATGCTCTCATTTGGAAGTTACATGTAATAAGGTATTCAATGTCATCCTATGGGAGAGATAGGCCTCGCAGTATTGAAAAACTAATTTAAGAGTGTTTCACCATCAGGACAGGTAAAACTTAAAGTTACCTTTTAAATACACTGCACCCTACCCTCTGGGCTGTCCAGGACCTACCCCAAGGGTGACTGATATGTATTAATAAGGAAGGTTTGGACCTGGAAAAAGTTCTCTTTTGCCAGGTCAAAATCGCAGTTTAAAAACTGCACACACAGGCTGCATTGGCAGGCCTGAGGCATGTTTAAAGGGGCTACTTGAGTGGCACAATCAGTGCTGCAGGCCCACTAATAGGATTTAATTTACAGGCCCTGGGTACATGTAATACCACTTTACTAGGGACTTAGAAGTTAATTAAATATGCCAATTGGGGATAAGCCAATGTTGCCATGTTTTAAGGAGTGAGCACATGCACTTTAGCAGAGGTCAGCAGTGGTAATGTGCGCAGAGTGCTAAGGCCAGCAAAAACTAGATCAGCAAAAATGGAGAAGGAAGGCAAACATTTTGGGGGAAGACCACCCTAAGGCTGATAATTCTAACACAGGACAGTCGCGGAAATGGCAGGGATTGTGTGTGCAATTTTTGATAAATACTAATCTTGCCTCAACCTACATGAAATCTAGTTTTCCTCACAGATTTGAGTGTTAACGGTCTACTAAACTCATCTCTAGCAACTAGAATGAGTGTCTGCAGTCCAAGCCTTCATTATTCCCAGAAGGCTCAGAGCCTCTAGTGAATGACAGATGGGAGTGGGTCCCTTAGGCCCTTAACAACATGCACCCTTGCTAGGGCTCTGCTAACACCCTAGACTCATCTTCCCATTTAATCATTTTCTCTATCTAAAGAGTCTCATCGCTTTCTCTCACCTGGTCACTTATTTGTCTTCCATGGTCTCCCATACATTACTGGATGTATGACAATACCACGCATGCATTACATCGCATGCCATTAGATTGCGGTTTTAACAACGCAAGTCGTTACAACGACTTGCGTTGGAGGGCGCTGGACTTAGGAGTAGTTTAATTTACTATTCCAACGCCAGCCTACGTACAGTAGGGAAGATGTTGGATAGTAATTTAAACTACTCCTTGTCCTATAGCGCCCTCCAGTGCAAGTCGTTGTAACGACTTTCGTTGTAAAAACTGCGATCTAATGGCATGCGATGTAATGCATGCGTTCTAAAGGTTGTTTCCTACATTACTTCTCCTAGTTTTCAGTCTAATCTTATACATGCTAATCCTTTCCCTTTTCCTACAAAGTATGCTCCCACCACCTTTTCTACTGTCAAAACAGACGCATACAAAAGAATGATGGATAGAATGCTTAAATTAATCTCAGCTGTTGGTAATTACTCGGGCCACATCCCAGTCCATCGTTATTTTGCACACCATGCCACCTCAGTTTGGACCCAGTCATATGCAAATTAGCCTTGACCGTTCTCCAAAAGGAACAGTCCAGCTTGAACGGCCCGGCCAGGTCTTCCCTGAATCTGAAAACAAGTAACCCAAGACCGGTTTTGCCCTAATTAGGGCTCATCTGTCGGGGATAGCTTAACTCCAGTTACACAGTATACATGGGACCATACCTCTCCTACTTAGGACTTCACACTGAAGTATAAAAAAAAGTGATGGATGGAATGCTTCAATTAATCTCAGCCACTGGTAATTACTCAAGTCACATCCCAGTCCAATGTTAATTTGCACATCATGCCACCTCAGTTTGGGCCCAACCATCTGCACATCATTCGTGATCCTGCTCCAATAGGAACTGTTCAGCCCACAGCTATGTCTGCTAAACATTTTGTACTTTTTGTACCTGGACAGCAATGATCCTTAAATTTGGTGGATGGTAGTCGGTCACGGTGGTGGACGTAATATCCTCTGCAACTCTGCTGGAAGGAGTACTGGCAACCAAACGCTTGGTTAGACCCACAGTGCAATAATTGTGCTTGACAATATTGAACGTAATCGTTGGGGAGGTACTTGAATGATGGACTGCTAGATCTGTATGTCAACAAGGAATGCGAAAAAATACCTATTGGTAATCATTACAAATGCTGTTGAATACCAAACATTTTAACAGAAATTGTAGCTTTGAAGTTGAGATGAACATTTTGTGATTAAAAGGAATTTCACATATGTGGGTAAGTTATATCAACAAGGTTTGACACATGAGTACTTGTAAGAGAACCTGACCATGAGGTTTTGCCACCAGATATATCAGAAGTATTTGCAAGCCCAGGTCAGCAAACTCAAGAAGGACATGGAAGAGGAAGATATGATGACATCTATTAGTATTCGACATGTTATCAGCCTCATAAATTAATAAATAGGGCAGGTGTGCCTGCAATTCTATAAATAAATGCTGCTGCATGAGTGCAGGGCTATGAAAAAGTGTGGGGCCTATGCAATGATGATCCCTTTGCCCTCCCTTCTTTCGGGTCTGTTTGCCACAAACAAATTTATGTAGGGTGTCCCCTGTTTTTGGTTCAGGAAAATGGAGGCTCCCGATACAGAATTGTTGCTGATGAGCCTCTTTGCTGATTTTGTGGGTATAAAGTTAGATCATTGATTCACAAAGTTAATTTCTGTCCCAGGTGTTAGGTTGTGACCCCAAATATCTTGTTTATGCCTGTAAACACATGTACTGGTACAGATGAATCTACCACAATTGTGATGAAATCATAAGCAGCAAATTAGTCTCAAGAGATGGGAACTGGGCTTTCCAAGAGGAGGTTTGGTTTGGAAATGTGGGATCACCCAAAAACATGTATGTTGATGGGCATTCTCAAACACCTCTCTGACCCTTTCCCACCATGAAAATGGTTGGAGATTTCTTAGCTGGAGTAACAAGCTTTCTTCACAGGGAACAATGTTTTCCCCACGGAGAACAAATGTGCACCTGCACACGGGGCTCCATCCCTTAATGCAGAGTTCTTCTTTAAGAAAAATCATATGGCGAGCCCAGATGAATGCCAGGACACCTGTGCCTGGAGCAACTTTCCAAGCTTGCTTCTGGGAACGTTTGTGAATATGCAAAGATGCAAATCTCCGCTCATACTTTTATGAGCTTTATCGTGAATAGGACCCTCAATATTCAAGTCTCTAAATGAGGATCTGGGTTAATCCTCACATGAAATGTTTTGTTGTTCACTCATGCAAGGTGGGAATTCGAGGTAACTTAGGTGAAAAAGACATATAAACGGTAGGGTTTATTGTGAAACAGTTTATTGATTTGTAGATATATTTTATATTTTATATATATTGTTACTTCAGCCCGTTCCCTATGGCTAGATGTAGATGCACATCATGGACTTGAGTGGTTGGGAACTGTCGTTAAACAGTTACCTGATTAACGGAGTTGAAAACAAATTTCAGCAGGACTTGTGATCAATACGTTTTAGATTCTAATTGCAGGGCAACAATTACTTGTAAATAACAATACTATACTAGTCACAATTGGTTGTATTTTGTAATGATCTTAAATCAACCCAAACAATAAACATTAACTTAAGAGAAAAAGTCCAATCGAAGGGACGTTATGGTTAAATTTCAAAAGCATAGAACATATTAAATTAGCCAGTTATGGGTACATTCTTATCTACCCCCCTCCCTCCCTCCCCCAAGACACTACTCATGATCTCGGACATTGCATTACAAATGACATCAAATATGACAAAAATCAACACCATGACATCACCAATAGCATCAACAGTCTTTCATCTAGGCCTAGGTGAAGCATGTCTCTGTCAATGGTTAAGCGTTGTATGCAGTAACCACTTTTTCATAATGGGCATAATCTGCAGCCAAACACTTATCGCATGGCGTTCGGACACGCCATGTTGTTACTAATTAAGTGGCTGTCTGACACACCTGTACTGAGGCAAGCACAGGAACATATAGCCTGCCGGGCTTAGAACAAATCTTAGAAGAAGCTCATGTATGGAATAGTCAAAGCCAAAATAACTTTATTTCGACCACTAGGGCCATAAAAGTGTACATAAAATATATAAAATACATAATACATAATAAATAGCGAATAACCGGAATATTCGCATCAAAATGACAGGTGTACATGATAGTAAGTTCGTTTTGATTCAATAAAGAGCAAAGCAGGCTTTAGAATTATAAAAGAACCAATTAGTCACAAACAACAGCAACATATATGCATGGCCTGTACAATTGTAAAAATGAATAAAAGCAGCTGAATGCAATAACTGCACAACCATCTGCTTAGGGAGGTAAAAACCAAGCAGCAGACAGTTGGGTACCAAAAAATGGATCAACACCATCTCTGCTGGAGGAGGGGAGCCTTCCTTCTCAGTATCCACATTGCGCCAAAGTACTTGGCAGTCGCACAGGCATACAAAGGCTGGCAATCGGAGCTAAGAATTTGAAGTTCAATGCAATGCCTGCGAGTGCCTAACAATCTGCAGATAGGAGAAAGCCAAAAAGAACGAGGGCGAGCATAGACTAGACATACAAAAAAAGACATGGGGAACAGTTTCCTTAGAGGAGTTACACACCGGACAGTCAGAAGATTCTGATACCATCCATTTGGAGGTAAAGGATTTCAGTGGTAGTGTACCTACTCTAAATTAAAAATACAGCTTCCTATCCATTGGTACAGTAATGTAATCTCAAAAGGGCTTGAGGGCACAGGAGCCATTACACAAAGCCAGTATGGTTATTTCAGAGACTCTTTTGATGGGATCGGCCGTCAAATAGGTCAGACACACCAAGCAAAATCAATATCCTTCCATGTATGAAAGCCAAGGAATTTTGTTGAAATGGTCTGCCTGGTGATATCCAGCAAGGCAGCGGCATAATGGTCAAGCCCAGGGGTAGACCATAGCCTCCTCCAATACATTAAAGGACTCAATTCAGCTTTCCCCTGAATCTTTTTCACATCCAAAGACAAAGGATTTGAAGGGGTACTAGGAGGTAGAAGGGCAAGGGAACTCAAAAATGTATTCTTAGATCTAATAAGCTGTTAATGTTAGTATTAGTAGATACCCAGAGTTCCGCTCCATAAAGGACGGAGCGCAGGGCTTTGGCTTCGGCTTCAAAGATCTGGAGAGCAGGTGCTCTTGTAAAATGGCACCTACTATCTGTCTGTGCTTTACAACCGCCTTACTAATGTGTTGCTTCCATGTCATAGTAGAGGAGAGTGTGATGCCCAAATAGACAAATGAATCCACCTTCTCGAGTGGAATTCCTCCTAAAACTAGTTCCCTTTTATATGATTTGTACTGATTGAAGGACAGGAGTTTAGTTTTTGCTGTATTGATCTCCAGGCCGCAGGTGTGGCAGAACTTGTCTAAACGAGTCAGAAGTTTCTGGAGCCCACTCGGGGTCTTGGAGATCAATAAAGTTTCATCAGCAAATAGGAGGATGGAAGTTTTGACATTTGCTAATGAAGAGGCATCAGTGTGGATCTGTGATGTGAAATGCACAATGTTGTATATATACAGCAAGAACAGTGTTGGGGCCAGGACACAACCCTGACGGACACCTTTAGAAACCGGAACCTTCTCGGTCAGCTGGCCCTGTGTTTCAAAATGAACTTGATGCATTTCTGATTACATTGTTTATTGGATTTAATCATCATTTGCATTTTCTTACAAAGTTACAGCAAAAAGGGTCAAATTAACATTGAGATCTAAAGATACAGAAATCTTGGGTATCGATGTCCTGTCCAACTTGTTGAGATTGAAAGTATGTTGGTAAGATGATATTGTGGTGACTACAGAGTATACGCATTACCAAGTGGTTATTAATTAATTACAATACCTGTTTCTTTTAGACAGAGTTCAGGTAATGCTTAGTCAGTGAGTTACACTGCTACAAGTGAACCTTAGAAGTTATTTGTGTCACTGTTTCAGGTGATATACCACTAATTCTGTTAAACCTGGTTCAGCCTAAATTCAGGTCGGTGCTTCCGAGCTGTAGGACTTGGTCGAGTCAGTTGGAGAGAAGATTGAGTCCCAAATGTCATATAGCAGCATTTGATAATTCAATTTTGAGATCAATTTCTCAAATGCAGCCTAGGTAGTCCACTGGTGTAACAAAACTTGAGGGGGGCCTTCCTGCAAGGTACGTGGAGGGTCCCCTCCAGAACAATCTGGAGCTCTCCGGCCAGAGTACCGTGCTGAGGGGGCCCCCTGCAGCTGGGGGCCCCCCTTACTGCGGGGGCTGCGGGGGCTTGTGTTATGCCACTGAGATAGTCAGTGCTTCCTTTCATCCAGATGTGTTGGCGAGATTGTGGTCGTCTTGCACATTTTGGCTGTAGACAAGAACAAATCTATCCATGTTTTTGCATGTATATTGGTTTCTGTGATGGAATGCGTGTCATGTAGTATCGCCAACTCTGGAAAGGGTTTGATGTGAATTTCACCAGTTTCATTCATGGCTCGCCACAATGCATTTCAGACAGTAGTCAAGAGTGGACACGATCAAAAGTTATGAGCCATGTCTCCCCCAGGCTGTCCACATAACCAGTAGCAGGAAGCAGGGGCAAGGTGTGCTCTGAGCAGCTTGAGGGGACCAATGCCAATCATGCAATATTATGAAAAAACTAAATTACAAATGGGCTTCTTGTAGACTATCGTCATGCGTAAACAGAAGGTCTTCTCATTCCTCATTGATATGTTACTTTTGACATCTTGCTGACCACATATTTTTGAGGATTTGTTTCGCAGGTTTTGAAAATAGGTCTTCAATTAGTGTGTAATGTAGACCTGAAATTACTTTTTTATAGTTGCCTCACTTTTACAAGTAATTGTGAATGGTAGAGACTGGTCCCGTAACTGGTGGCTTGCCAAGTTCCCTAGAAATTCAAATCTTTAGTTGGGTATATATCCATTTTTGGTCACCGTTAAGATCGAATTCTTCTTGGAGGTCTCACAATTCTAGAAATTGGTTCGTCTTAACTACTCCCTTGGCAGACCAGGCTGTCCACTGGAGAGGCTGGTCAACTACGATCAGAACCACTTTATTCCATATCAGTTTATTGAGGTGAAAGAAGCCATTTTGTGTGTGACAGATTTGTGTACTGAAGTTCGGATACGTATCGAGTCTTGACTAATTGGATTGCCTGGGTCTCTAGTGTCCTTATGGTTTTCTGCATAGAACCTGCAGCCCCACAGCACTGTTGTGTATATGTCTTTCCAAAATGACCCCATAGGTTTCTCTAGTTCCATAATGAAGTGATATGGGAACTGTGGTAATTGGTGAGCACAAATATAATGTTCTATGTTAGGTATCTGAAAGCATTGTGAGATGGTGACAGCAAATATGTTTGGATGACACCAATATGGATGTCATGACTGATCATATGCAGTTTTTCTCGAAAACATATTTTATCGAGTTTTTATAGTACCACTTGGGCAGTTGCCCGACATACACCATTTTGAGACAGGATAATGACAGAGTACCAAGCATGGAAACATCATTGGGTACAGTTTGCGTATATAACAACAACGAAGACCAAAACTTTGCGCAGACTTTCCCACACCATCCACATTGAAGGGCATGTTTAGATATCGATGTATGCCCCAATAGAGAAAACAATATACAGTACATTATGGCCCAGAGCGCCTGATGAAAACTGCTTGTCAAGGGGTTTGCGATGGAAGAGGGGGAAGGTCTATGCCCCTATACGTAGCCCATCTAGACCAGATCTTCCTGTGCTTCTGAGGGCAACCCCGTGCCTGGAAGACCGCTATCTCCGCACCCATGCATTTGTCTAGTTCCTTTCACCATTTCCCCATTGTCGGGGGGGGGAGTTCCCTTCCATAACTGAGCAATATCGTGTGAGGGCAAGGAAAAGCAAGTGTTGTTTGTATCGATTCCCCCCTATGTCATCAGTGCTATGGAGCAAGAACAGTCTCGGGTCGTGTGGGAGATCCCAGGACAGCACCTCTTTAAGACAGGTCGAAACTCTGTGCCAGAAGGGCTGTATTGCGGTGCAGCTCCATACTGGAAAAATGTCCCCTCCTCCCTTTCACAGAGTAGGCACTGAGAGGATGCAATAACCCCCATCTTCCAGAGATGGAGACGCATGTAATACACGCGTTGGACATGTTTAGATTGAATAAGACGGTATCTAGAGGACACCGCAGCACCCCGGGGGCTAGCTATTGCCTCCGCCCAATCATCATTAGTCAGGTCTGGGATATCATCTTGCCACGCCTTCCTGGTCTTATGGAGATTCGTGGTGGAATGTGTTGTCAATGTTTGATATATCTGCCGAATTTTGTGGGTGCCCAAATCGCCCATAAGGAGGCGACCCTCTAGGGGGTGGAACTCTGGGAGGCTGTCCAAATTTGAAAGCAATGGGATAAGAGCATGGCACAGTTGGAGGTACTTATAGAACTGGGTTTTATGGAGATGGAACTCCTCCTGTAACTGCAGGAAGGACTTTAGGGTAGTGCCCCGCATGACGTCCCCTAGTGTGGATATGCCGATCTGGTCCCACTGGCGGAACCCCCGTAATGTTGCCACCTGGCGTAAGAATGTACCATGCCACAGCGGTGTTGTCTGAGTCAAACGCCCATGCCACCCCATCCGCCGGACAGTGTACCGCCAAAGCCGAATCGTTGTTCTGCTGGCATGGGGTAGAGAATCAAGGTTCTGTGCACTATATAATAACCGGAGGAGGGGAGTCCCCTCCATTGCTATGTGTTCTAGAGCGAATGCTGGATCTGTAGGTGTGTTGTACCACCATTCATTAATGACCAAAAGGTGAGAAGCCACATAGTGCGAGTACACGTCTGCCGCAGCAATACAGCTGCAGTAGGTAGATTGCACACAGGTCTGTAGCGCCACTGTAACTGCTCCTCCGCCCCATAAGAATTTATTATGTATGGCGTTTATTTGCGCGAACCATGAGCGCGGTATATGGTATGGAAAATTTTGAAGCCGATAAAGCACTCTGGGGAGAGAGACCATTTTAAAAATCGCTGATCGCCCATACAGCAAGAGAGATAAGGATGACCATATGGAAGTCTCATCTCGGAGGCCGGCAAAAAGTGGATTAATATTGCGCGCCCATGCGATCTTTGTACAGGGAGACATATATATACCCAGATATTGGAATCCCTCTGTTACGTGTATCATATGCAGTCTTTGATTCAGTAATCTATGGAATGCAGAAAATACTGGGGAATATGATTGGTAACATGCTGAACACGAGATTTAGTTCAACTTGATGCATTCCAATGCTTATACTCTTAACTGTCAGAGATCATTTATTATTTCTTGTTGGACCCCACTGTGGTTCAAAAATTATGCAATAAAAATTCCAGAAATCCACACATTTTCAGAAAAATTCTCATTACTCGAGTCTGCATTGTTTTAGGCTGTGAGAGACCACTTGATACAGAAAACACCATGTGAAGAGACATTTTCTGCTCAAACCAGCCTCCTGCTGGCATCTTACTTGCCTGTTTTACATGAAATATGTCTGTGTGGAAAACGTCATGCAAGATACTGACAAACCAAACTTAGTGCTAAAAGTGTAATTTTGAGTAATTTTCAGAACTGATGTGCAATTCCAGACAAATAAAATAGAGTTTCACACACCAGTATTGGCGTTAAAAGCCATTTGGACCTCGCAAATGTCTGGCCACTCACACGCATGCAACCACACTCACCTCTAGAGAAAGTGCAACAATAAACCTATACAACTGTTATTAGAACTTGTTACCTGCAGGTTACACACAGATCATTGTAGCAAATGTTCAACACCCCAAAATTAACTTATTTGTACAGGAGAATGTAACCTACAAATTAAACAGTTTTCTGTGTTTGGTGCTCAACTCACTGATCTAGGACCAACATACTTTGACATCTTTTTATACACTAAATAGGTTCCATAGGTAAGTTTGTAGCACTTCTTTGTACCTCAATCTATAGTGCTTTATATAAACTCCTGGCATACACACATGAAATATAAAGCTTTTGGGCTGGACATTAATATCATGTGTTATGATTACTAGACACCTATATTTGCACTTTACATATCACAGGAAGGTGAAAAGATGGGTCACAATCTTCTGCGTTGAACCTGTTAATTTTGAGCATCTATATACAGCACGTACATTAACCTCCCCAACTATAATAGAAAGAGGAACTTGCACTTAGGATACATCTTCGGTATGCCTCGCAAGGTCTCTGTAACACTTGACTGGTTGTCTGTTGGATTAAAATGCCAATAAAATATTTGGAACAGTAAAAGAGGAACTTGCTTCTACTCCCTATTGGAATGTGTTGTGTACATTAATTGCTGTGGATGTATTAGTAATGGGACACCAATGCATTCTGTAGAGAATGGTAGAGGTACATTGATGGAGCTGTGCAGGCCGACTCATTGCTGATACACTAGGACACGATGCAAGCATGGACAATAATTGTAAGTTTCTTGCAGACGCCCCCCCCCCCATTGCATGAGCAGTGCTCACTGTAATGCAAGGTGGATGCAAATTTGTGGGCGTCTCTATTGAGTATTAGAACATTGGAATGTGGAGCACTCTATTGAATACAATGGAGTGCTCTGAGCTTCTACAGGCTGGAAAAAGGCCCACAGAGCAACATTCCAATGTTGTTTGAACAAAGGCCTCTCGGAGCCCTAGGGGAATTCAATCCCTTTGGGCTCCAAGAGGCCTTTGTTTAATTTGTTAGAACATTCTGCCCTCTAGTGGCAGAATGTTCTAATAGCCTTATAGCCCTTCGTAGCTGGGCTATACCGGCTATTAAAGTCCCGCTCCCTTGTCAAAGGCCCTCGCCTTCGGCTCGGGCCTTTAACGCTGGAGCGGGCCTTTAATAGCCAGTTTACCCCGCTACGGCGGGCTATAAGGCTATATTAGAACATTGGAATCTTGAGCGCTCCATTAAAGACAATGGAGTGCTCCGGGCTTCTAATGGCTGGTAGAAGCCCATAGAGTAACATTCCAATGCTTTTTTCATTTCACAGCTGTTTCTAGAACAAAGGCCTCTCGGAAGCAGAGGGGATTTGTTTTTACAAATTAGAACATTCTGCCCTCTAGGGGCGGAATGTTCTAATAGCCTTGGAGCCCCCTGTAGTGATCTCTACAGGCCAAGAAAGGCCCGCTCCCTTGTTAAAGGCCCTCGCCTATGGCTTAGGCCTTTAATGCTGGAGCAGGCCTTTAATGGCCGGTAGAGCCTGCTACGTCAGGCTCTAAGGCTATAATAAGGGTCAAGATAAAGATGCTTTAAGTGCTCACCGCATGTTTGTGAGCTCATTATTCAACCCAGAAAAGGTATATTACTAGAGCTTAGCAGATGTTGCAGCATTGCTGACCAACACAAGATACAAGTCAGGATTGAAGTGGTTTAGACAAGCTTTCTCTGCGTCTCAAGACTCAGATATCAGAGCAAAGTGTAGGGAAAAAACAAAGACTCAGGTATTTTTAATCTGCTAAATGGTTACAAATGTTAAAATGCTCATTGTTAATACTGTCAGACAGAGTGTTGCAAAGTGATGAATTCCAATGTTGTTTATTTCTTAGTACATAGTAAAAAGACAATATTTTAGCAAAAGTTACAGTGCGTTTTGAAAATCCATTGAAGAATCTATTGACCATGCCAATTTCATAGCCAGAAATATGCATGATTTCCCACCCCATCCCCTATCCCTCACAAAGGCTCACCTGTGGTTCTCTGGGACTGAGGCAGAACAGACAGCAGGTGGAAGGACACAACCAAGGGGCCCAGGCTGGGGACAGAGAGGCCCACAGAGACAGACAGGACTTTCCAACCCAGTTAAGAGAGTAGAGGCCTTGGACTCGTAGGCTCAGGGTGCCACACCAGCGTTGGTGGCTATTGTCCCAAATGTAATGAAAAGGGCAAGTTTAGGAAGGAAACACAAGTTTTCACCTGGCAGCGAGGACCATACCAGGGTTTGACACCATCTACTGGTGTAACTGCCAAACCGTCTTGTGATGTCTACCCTTAAATGCATTTTCAAGAAGCAGGGGTACCTTGAAAGAACAAGGGATGAGTAAACAGCTGGGGATGTGCTTCCCTTCTGATAATCAGAATATCCTCTTTCTTGCGCAGTTACTTGCACTTCTTAAATATTCAGAGGTGGCACAGGTATTCCATACAGTGTTGGTGAAGGGCCTTCTGGAACCACATACATGACTGTGATTTTTGTTGAACATTCCTCCTTTTGCCTTTCTGCTCAGGTCTCTGATCAGCCCAGAGTGCAACAGATGTTGGTGTGCCCTTCTTTTAGAGGAGTAACAGTGGCTGGATCCTCAGTTAGTGTTTCACCATCCATCAATGACTCCTCGGATGCAGCGCTTTTTGGCTCACTCTTATTCTGGTACTAAAACAAACTAGTGCTTCAGTTATCTGCCTTGGTATCTGGTTCATGCTATTCAGATCATACCTGCCCAATTGTCGTATACGTTTCATCTAGACTACATGGAACTAAGTAGTTTCGGTTCAGGACCAATTTGCAAAGGTAAATTTACACATGTAGGTGTACGTCTGCACTTTTTTGCTATTCACCATTGTAGATTTACACCTAAGTGCAGGCTTGCATGTCTCCAACAACTCAGTTCAGGGAGTGGAGACATCTAAGACAGAATTTACAAGTGTAAACTACTAGTAATTTCTTACAACGAGACTGAGTTCTCTGCCACTGGGGCAGTTACCATCCTAGGGTAAAGTATAGAGAAATATAATAATAAAGTTTGTTCATTCTTAAAAAATATTTCAATGTGGAACAAAAATGTAAATTAATGTAAAATCATGAACCCAGAACTACTAAAATAAAATGTTGCAGGATGTAAAGTAATCAAATTACATGTTTATTAAATAATTAATATATCATTTAATTTATAAATATGTTTTCATCAAAATGTAAATTAAACCACCCTCACTAGGATTTTATATAATTTTTTTCTATTACATTTAATTATTAGCTATGTGTTATCGTATTAATTTAAAAATATGTGCTAACATTTAAATCTTTAACCATTTTTTTAAAATGATAAAATGTTTAATTTTTAATTTAATCTAACTGTTTTACACTAGAAGCTATTTTATACACATTTAATTGAAATGTTGAAATAATAGAATTTAATATTATTTCCTTTGTGATGTTCTATTAAGTCCCTGCAGCCATTATTTTGTATGAGAGTGAGTCACAGTACCTATGAGTGGCCATGTGTTTTGCTCGACTTTTTCTCCAGGTGAGCTGAAGTACACGTATTACTTTTTGGGACGTTTTTGGCTGTAGTAACTGTGTGGGTGTTTCCATTTGCCTGTCCTTTCCTAAACGCTCATTAACCCTCGCTAAACCCCTTACATTTAAGAATAAGTATTCCCCTTTTCCCAGTCACTTCCCTTGATCCATCCCATATTTTCTACCAAAATGTATACCTACTGGTGTGGAGAGCTCAACAAAGAAAAGATAAGAGTGGTGAAGGAAGGGGGGGTCTCTGCACAATCATTTGTGAATTATATTTTGTAGTACGAGTAGTATTCTTGTAGTACCAATAAGCATGTTACAAAAATGTAGCTTGTGAGTCAATCCCAAGGGAGCCAATTTTCTTGTACAGGCACTTCTGACTTTTCTCTACTCTAGGGCTTCTAAAATGTATTACTGATTGAGTCGAATGGCTTTTTTACACTTTGTCTGAGTTTTTATTTATCTGTATTTCAAAGTGAACTGTTTACTCAGTGATTCTCATATTTTAGGTATATTTACATTGACTATTTATAGCGGTGCCTTAATGTCCCATACATTTCAAAGACTGTCTATCATGGTTCACTTTTAATACAAAACATACATTCTGTAAATTAATTTTAAAAAGTATTTACGACGCCAATACACATTTTTCAAGTTCATATTGACATAACCATGTCAATTTGATTAGTGTATCACTTACCTCATTAGTAGACTTGTCGTTTTCACTTTTTATATAAAATAAATTTCCCTTATAACTTGAAAAAGAACACAATATTTCAGTAACAACTTCCTCCTAAATTCGGGTTCATCATTTTTATAAAAAAATTCCAGTCCAGGCTTACCGTTATGGAAGTGTAAGTTTGTCAACATTAGTAGTGCGTCTTTAAGTGAAATTGAAATTCACTATCAATGGTTTGCATTGCTTTGCATTACCTCTTATTTGCCTCGTTTCTGCTTTTCCTGCTAATACCTGGAAGCGGCCTCATCCTTCAGTGTGCACTTATATTTGTATTATTTCAAACCCATTTACACCCTTTTTCCAATTCAGCATTCATTTGTTTTCGATTGTTCCTTCTCCTCAATTTCCTCAGTAGAGTTCTTTCACATAATCTCTACAGTAAACTTTCAGAAACTTTAATCTGGCTTTCAATGAATGCTTAAATAAAAAGATACTGGACAAACATAAAAAACATTAGATGTCAGGCCAACTCTCAGGTTTAAACCCGGCTCCTTGTGAATGGAGTTGTATCATCCTGTGCCACACAATCCCAGCAGCTCTTGTTTGATTTATTATTTTTTGTGCTTTGGGCATACAAGGTCCTTGTCAATACTGATATTGTTTTATAGGTAATACATTGAGTCCTCATGGTGGAAACTGTCAAATTCATTAATCCAGAAAGTTTCTTTCTGGTTTGGTATAATTTACCTGCCACTACCCCTGTCCAATATGTGAGTGATACACTATTTGTAATCTTATCTGTGTTATGTCCATGTTCTAAAAAGCCTCAGCTACTGGAGAGATTTCATTTCTCGTTGAATATTTGTTTTTATTAATCTATTCCATCGTGACTGTGCATTTCTGATCAGTTGGCCTACGTATTAAAGTCCGCATGGGCTCCTTATTGTGTATATTCCACAGTTTCTAGTTTATGGTAATTACCCTCATCTTGAGACTGACTTTTCAATGTATGGATAAGAGATTAGAATTCCGTTACCACAACTTTAAAAATGCAAACATTTCCATGTGGTTTTAGTTAATTTTACTAATTTCCTTTTCACTTGTCGTTTTTTGCTTTTATTTTTTGACCTTTCATGTTTCTTCCTTTTGTGTACACAAAGTGGAGCTTTTCTGAACTATTTGTTTTCAATATTTTGTTCATTTCGACTAGATTCAAGTGTTTCATTATCACTTTTTTGAACGACAAATAAGTGCAATAATAATATTCAGCTGAATCACTTGTAAATAATTTTATTATGGAAGGGAGTTTGGAAGTCAATAGATGCATGTGCCCAAGAGGCTACTTTAACGATTAGATTGAAAAATAACACTTTTATAATTTCACATGCTAAGGAAAAATACTATGGACAGATTTGATTGCAAATATATCTGGTGCTATCGAAACGGAATGTGATCTGAATGCTTAATAACAACAATCTGATATTTTCACGTATCAAACGCTCGGAAAAACCTGGCATATTTATACCCAACCAAGTACACATTATGCAGTACATGATGGAATAGTCTAGACAGCTTTGGCACCGATTTACCCTTTAAGCAACCTACTTATATAACTTTTGAGTCCTCACAAATAGTAAAGATGTGCAATTATTATACCTTTTACCATTGGCCCAAATGTACAGTGCTGTGGCAAAATGGTTACGTGGTTCCAGAACAACATAGCATAAACACTAAAATACAGACTACAAAAACATTTATTAGCATCAGCAAAAGACTACTTTGGTTGGGAAGTGTGCTAAAAAAAAATCAATTCATGCACTACTGGAGTTTTTGCTAGCTATGCCTCACTGAACATTTAGGGGCCCAATTATGACTTTTGGCGGAGCAAGGGCGGGTGGCTCGCCAGCTCCGCGCCCCCGCACCATCAAGAGTGCTGTCGCCCACCTGCCAGATTACAAGTATTTTGTCCCGCCGCGGTACTGTTTAAAAGGCTCATTGTGAGCCTGAAACAGCACCACCGCGGGACCGTCAGTGCACATTCCTGCACAGGAAGAAATGCACCATGTCGTGCATTTCTTCCTATACAGGAACTGGGGGTGCAGAAATGCAGGAACGCACAACATGTACCCCCGTGCAGAGGGACAAGAGGGGGCCCTGTAAGGCTCCCTTTCTTTCCTCACTGCCAGCCTTTTCATGGAGAAAGAACCTCCAAGACATCCATAACAGCGCTGGTGGTGAGGAAAGTCCAAGTATGCTTGGCGGTGCCTCAGGGCACCACCAAGCATATTTCGGCCCTCAGACCACCACGGGACGGCCAGGGAATGGCAGTTCCCTGGCGGCTGAGGCGGTGCAATGGCAGTCCGACCATCAAAGTCCTAATAGGGTGGTCGGATCTCTGGTGCGACGGTGGCTGGACTGCCACCGTCGCGCCCCGCGAGTCTGGTGGTTCTCGGACCACCAAACTTGTAATCAGGTCCTTAATTGGAAGTTAGAGCACAAAGTTAACAAATTCTCCAACTGAATTGTACCTCCTGATTTTCTAATCAACTATAAATGAGACACTATGTTGATTTCAAAATAATGTTGGAGGTTTTCATGACACTGGCCATGTTCACAGAGCTAATTGGTTTATCTTTCCTCATTCAAAGTTTCACATCATGATAATTTTCCCTGGAACCAAACAGCCAAAATTGAAAATGGCTGTAGTTTTTTGCCTGCAAGTTATTGCTGAATTCTTCTTCTCACAATGGAATTGGGCTAGAGAAAAACATATGGGGTCCTACTCATAAAGGAAAATTTACACAGAGATTTACTAAGACACAGGGGCCGATTCCGATTCGGGCCGGAAATCCCTCCGACCGAGCCGGACCCGGAGAGATTTCCGACCGAATCGGACCCGTGCAGCCCGATCGAACGAGTACGATGCGTCCGTATGCTATCGTACTCGAGTCGGTCGGACTCCCAGTGAAGTCAATGGGAGCCGGTCGTACTAACGCGTACGCGGGCTCCCATTGCCTCAATGGGTGCGAGGCGAACAAGGGCGCCCCTACAGCGGGTACGCGGCGAGCGACTTGCACCATACACGCACAGGTAGGGGGACCCATGGGTCCCCCCTGTGTGCGACTCGCGCGGCTACGCGTACAGGGGGGTCCGACACGGACCCCCAAAGTATGGCTCCAACTGCTCTTTCGAGCCGGACGGCACGTGTCGGTCGGACTGCTCGCGGCGCGCATCGTACTTACCCGGCCGGGGAACGTCTCCATTGTGCGGTGTGAGTCGTGTCCGAGCGAGTCGGTCGGTGCGGTTAGACCCGGGAACGAGTCGGTCGGAGCAATTGGGACGCCCGAACGAGTCGGTTGGCGAATTCGCATCGTACTCGCTCGTCCGGACGCGCGTACCAATCGGTCGGGAAATAGGGCTCCGAATCGGATCCGGTTATGCCGAATCCGATTCGGAGCCCTACCGGCCGGGATCGGAATCGGCCCCTAAATGTACTCTTAAACCTTTAAGTAACTTTACTATAGCCTTATATCCCGTCAATGGGGGCTATACCATCCATTAAAGGCCTGCTCCAGCATTAAAGGCTTTGACAAGGGAGCGGGACTTTAATGTCGGTATAGCCCCGCTCGGAGGGCTATAAGGCTATCAGTACATTCCGCCACTAGTGGGCAGAATGTTCTAACAAATAAAACAAAGGCCTCACGGAGCCCGAGGGGATTAAAATCCCCTCGGGCTCCGTGAGGTCTTTGTTCACTGCAACAGCTGTAAACGACAACATTGAGATGTTGGAGCTCCAGGCTTTTACCGGCCATTAGAAGCCCGGAGCACTCCATTGTTTCAATGGAGCTCCTAACATTTGAATGTTCCAATTCCTTTTAGGTATTCACTATTTCAGAGCGTAAAGTTACTTAAAAGTGTAGACCTGCATGTCTCCATACACTAAAAGCAGGGGTTGTAGGAACATTTCTAAGTACAAGACTGCTGCTTGTATCTTTTCACACAGAAGTGGAGATCACCCTTCAGCAGGCGAGGCCAGTAGAGGTAAGAGCGGTGGAAGTCAACAGATGATGGAATAGGGAATAAAAAATTAAAAAAATTAATAAAACCACTTACTTTGCGCTTGCTGCATTGCTTACTGTCGACTTCACCCCCCCCCCGCCCTGCCCCACCACTCTTACCTGTATTGGCCGCACCTGCTCTTCAGGTAAAGTATAGTGAAAGGTTTAAGAGTTTACTAAAGCTTCAAAAATTAGTAAAAATAATTTGAAGAAAATTATTAATGTAAATGAATTGCATATGTTTAAATGTAGAACAATAAAAATGCTACTGCATTATTTTAAAAAATATATTTAATTAAAATGTATTAAAAGAAAATTGTTTAAAGATTTATTTAAAGAAACATTTAAAGAAAAGTGTTTATATTTTTATAGATTAAAAAATAAGCCATATAAACTATTAAATTAAGTTAATTAATCGTTAAAAAAAATTCAAGTTACTTTCCTTTATAAATTAAAAAGAGTCAAATATATATACACTTGCGAGCTGCCTAGTTCAGACAATCTCTTTATGTGTGAACAACCTTACCTGCCAACTGGAGATCCAGAGAAGCAAGGAGCTCGCTGAGCTTGTACCTATGATGATAAATTCGAAGAATTGCTGATCTTCTTTTTCATATAAAGTGGTGTTAGATTGTTGGTGTGCAGACTAAACGCGGCCTCTGGTGTCTCATCAGGGAACATCCATTACAACGCAGTCATTACAGCCCACTGCTTTTACAACGCAATTGTTACAACGCAACTGCCTTTACATCGCATGCCATTACAAAGCATGCCATTACAACGAATGTCACTACAACGCATCCCATTACAATGCATACCATTACAACGCATTCTAAGGTAAGTAATGGAGATTTTTTAGTTTTAGGGTGGTATACGTTTTGGGGTGGATGGGAATAGTAATTTTTACCCCTACCCTATCCAACACTTTCCCTACTGTTGCACTCACTGGAGTGGGAATAGTAATTTTTACCCCTACACTATCCAACACTTACCCTACTGTTGCCCTAAAAGTATAATGTGTTGTAATGGTATGCGTTGTAATGGAATGCTTTGTAATGGCATGCGTTGTAAAATCATGCGATGTAATGGTAGTTGCGATGTAAAAACTGTGTTGTAAAAGCATGCGTTGTAATTGTCTGCGTTGTAACGTCATATATTCTTCTCATCAGGGTACGGAACCTTATGAGAGCACCCGGCGGACTTTCTCTTCCCACATGCTTAATATTTCTTCACCTCTACAACAGATCCTATTTTTCGTACCTGGACTTTCAAATATGAGTACTCACTGCGAGCATGTCAGGGAAGCCCATGTCTGATGTCTCACACCTAGGGTGCCTCCTTTTTTGCTGGCTCCGTAGAAAAATAATGGCCAGGTCGGTAAAACCTGTGCAAGGTGGCAACCCTACTCACACCACATCTATACTTCTCAGCATGAGCAGTGCCAAGTAGAGTCTAAAGATCAGCCCACATTCTTACACAGGTAAAGCATATTCTTTGGTGCAGTTACAGAGTCGGTTAGACCTAACAAACTTGGGTGGTAGCCCCTTAAACATTTTGCCTTTAACCCTACTGTTTTTCTGAACTCCTTTTTGTTGGCTTTAGGACTCTGTGCACTTTACCATTGCTAACTGGTGCAAAAGTGCTCGTGCTCTCTTCCTTAAACATGGTACGATTTGCCTACACCTAATTGACACATTAGGTTTACTGGGAAGTCCCTAATAAATGGTACCTCATGTACCCAGGGCCTGTAAATGAAATGCTATTAGAAGACCCGAAGAACTCATGTGCCACCCAACAAAATAGCCTTCTAAAACATGCCTCATGCCTGCCACTGCAGCCTGTAGTGTAGTTTGGGTTTAAAATGCCATTTCAACCTGGTAAAAAAAAACTTTTGCTAAGCCTAAACCTTCTTTTTTAATGCATATAAGTCACCCCTAAGGTACGCCCTAAAGGCTGATAGGGCAGGGTGCATTGTATTTAAAAAAATAGGACACATAGGTTTATGTTTTACAAGTCCTGTTAGTGAAAAACTCCTGAAGTTGTGTTTTACTATTGCAAGGTCTATCGCTCTGATAGGAGAGCATTGGGTGACCTTATTACACTTACTACACTCAAATTAATTGTAAATTTGAATCCTCTTTAATTGTGAAGTTTTTTTCAGGCATAATTCTAAAAATGTAACTTTTAGAAAGTTGCCATTTTCTTATTTTGACCATTTGGTGCCCAGTCGCGGCCGACATGGCTCACGGGTGGGGGGCAACCACGGGGGGGGGGTTTACGGGCGAGTGGTTGCGCGGGGAGGGGCGGGGTTAAATAATAATAATAAAGAACATACCTTTCCCGGGTCCCGCGTTTTCAAGGCTCCGGCTCCTGCTTTCCTGCCTCCGCAGGAACAGGAAGCAGGCAGCCTCCCTCCCCTAAGCCAATCACAATGCTGCAATGGCAGCGTTGTGATTGGCTGGGACGCCGACCGTAGAGGTGCCTATGGGGAGGCCATTTTCTCCATGTAGGCTGCTTGCAGCCTACATGGAGAAAATGGAGAGTGCGCATGACTGGTTTGGCCGACCAAACAGTCAGGGCCCGTAACATTGGGCTAACCACTCCTCCCCTGTCCTCGAGCAGGACCGAACCAACCAAACCCTTCTTCTGCTTTCTCGCAGTGCGAGAAGCAGAAACATAAAATGGTTTTTATAATACCAATTTATGTTTCTGCCTCTCGCATTGCGAGAAAGCAGTAGGACGATGCTCCTCCGCCCACATGGAGGAGCCGCCCCTGTTGGTGCCTGCTGCCTGTGTCCAGGTTTACAGGACTGTGAATAGATTGGCAGTTGGGCTTTGTACGTTCCTCCCAGACAGTAAGACAAAGGAGGTCTAGATTTTAGTAGGATTGTCCACCCACCAGGATGGTTGAGGTGGAGCTGTTTCCTGTCCCACTTGCATTTCAAATGCTGCCTCCGAGAGCAGTCTGTAGCTTTACCTTCCGACCAACAGGTTCCGGGAGCCGGTCCATCCAAACGACGAAGTACGATGGGCAAATGTCTCCAATTCCTGAGCGACACGTACGCTCCGATTCCATGACCAATTTTCGTACGAACAGGCTCCGTAAACGCTGAATGGAGTCGTCCGGAGGCATTTCCAAAGCAGTTTCTGGCCGGCCAAGTACGATGCGTACTTCCTATGCGCCGAACAGGTCGCAACCTCCAGCACGTCACAGCATCCCGAAGAGCTGTATTTCAGCTCTGATTCGCACCACAACACGATCACTGCGTATGAGACGAAGCAGCCATGTATCCAATCGCGCCTGTCATCCCCATACTGTACACCTACGGTCGATTCAACAACCGTAACCGACGCATTCGTCACAGACGGTAAGTCAGACACCTACCACACACAAAAACGTCACGACCCCGTGAAAGGCAACATCCCCATAGGGGGTGGATGTCTTTCACTACCAGCAATGGCCACCCCTATAGGGGGTGGATGTCTATCACTACCAGCATTGGCCACCCCATAGGGGGTGGATGTCTATCACTCCCAGCATTGTCCACCCCATAGGGGGGTGGCTGCGTATCACTCACCCAGTGTCCATAGGGGGTGGATGCCTATCACTCCCACCATTGCCCACCACATAGGGGGGTGGATGCCTATCACTCACCCAGTGTCCATAGGGGGGTGGATGCCTATCACTCCCACCATTGCCCACCCCAAAGGGGGTGGATGTCTATCACTACCAGCATTGTCCAGCTATAGGGGGGTGGATGTCTATCACTCCCAGCATTGGCCACCCCATAGGGGGTGGATGTTTATCACCACCAGCACTGTCCACCCCATAGGGGGTGGATGTCTATCACTACCAAAATTGGCCACCCCGTAGGGGGTGGATGTCTATCACTCACCCAGTGTCCATAGGGTGGTGGATGCCTATCACTACCAGCATTGGCCACCCCCTGGGGGGTGGATGTCTATCACTATTAGCATTGTCCACCCCATAGGGGGTAGATGCCTAACACTCCCAGCATTGTCCACCTATAGGGGGTGGATGTCTATCACTCCCAGCATTGGCCAGCCCATAGGGGGTGGATGGCTATCACCACCAGCATTGTCCACCCCATAGGCAGTGGATGTCTATCACTACCAGCATTGGCCGCCCCATAGTGGGTGGATGTCTATCACTCCCAGCATTGTCCACCCCATAGGGGGGTGGATGCCTATCACTCACCCAGTGTCCATAGGGGGGTGGATGCCTATCACTCCCACCATTGCCCACCCCATAGGCGGGTGGATGCCTATCACTCACCCAGTGTCTATAGGAGGGTGGATGCCTAAAACTCCCACCATTGCCCGCCACATAGGGGGGTGGATGCCAATCACTCACCCAGTGTCCATAGGGGGGTGGATGCCTATCACTCCCACCATTGCCCACCCCATAGGGGGTGGATGTGTATCTTTACCAGCATTGTCCACCCCATAGGGGGTGGATGGCTAACACTCCCCCAAGGTTGTAATGCAAATTTTGTGTTATGTGTGCAAACTGCCTGTAAAATAAATACATAAAGTGATATGCTGAACAAACCCCCCATCTCTGTAGTGACAAAAAGGTGAATGTGGGGTTCAAGCCCTCAGCATTGTCAACCATATAGTGGATTTGGGGTATAAACCTGCCAACACTGTAGTGACAAAAATGTGAATGTAGGTCTCACACCCCCAGCATGTTCAAGCAATCATGTAGTTTTGGGGGCCAAAACACACAAGCAATGTAGTGATGAAGTAGTGTTTGTGTGCCAAACAACAACAGAACTGTTGATGCAAACATTGTTGTGTGTGTTACATACCCTCAGCCATGTGCAGGCAATCAGTGCTATTGGGGGCTAACACTGCCACTAGTGTTCAATTGGACAATGTAACATGTGACCATCCAAAATGCATAAACACACATGTTTGTCACAAGCAGACACAAATACAAAGGATTCAATTTGAAACAACAGCATTGATGAGATCCAGTACCACACTGTGGCAGCAAGGTGAAACGCAAAACATAAGGGATGTGCAGAGTGAATATGAAGGAGTCCCAGGGCCAGTAGAGAAAAAAACTAAACTGAACATCCACTCAATGCCATTCAAACACAGTCGAAATACATGGGTGAAGATGCACAAAGACAACCAACCAGCCACACACTGCAGAACAAACACAACATCTGTGTGAGTGTTGAAGTGTTTCTTGCCTGGCACAATACACATGATGTGGGTCAGAACTCCACTTAGACATATGCGTGTTGAGTACAATCTGGAAGTATTCCATAATTTTGGATAGTGAATGTGGGCAATCAGGCATTGTTTGATGAGCGGGTGCACAAGAGTCACATGCAGAACAAGCTTGGTGGAACAACAAACAACACATCAAGAGACTGACTCTCTTCCACAGTACCCTCAAGGCTACAGCACTGTGGTGACAGTATCCTGTCTGCTGACCCTCTGTGATGCCAAAAAAGGATGTGGGCCATACTTTTGAGCACACTCATTCTTGCGCACTGTGTCACGTGCCTTGCAAGAACAACTATCACCTCACATACCCAACCATTACTCCCAGGGCATGGCCGGTAATGTGAGGCCACATGTTAGATAGGGGCCTTGCCAGGAGACAAGTCACACTTGGCCAGTATAAACACCACACACATTGATCAGCAGCAATGTGCATCATCTAAACCTACATTGACAGGTGACATTGCACAGGCACCCATGACAGTGTGGATCACTGGCTGTATGATGAGGAATACATTATTAACCACACATCATTCTGATCTCAACATAAACATGGGTCCATGTACGGTTGTGCATGACCAATGTGGCAATTTCTGAATCAGGAAGGTACACTCAGCACGCCACATACTAGGACACACACATTTGATGGTTGAACAAGAGTTGCCAGACACACATATGTATGGGACACAAATTCACAGCATCTGTCCACAACAACACATACTCAAAACATGCAGGGCAACATGAGTAAACACACTCACAGAAGAATGACATTGTGATGAGTTGGTGTACAATGAAGCACACAGGAGACTGCCCATGACACCACACAAGTCCACAGACACTCAAAATAGAATCATGAGCCTCCCACTGCAACAAACATGAAGTGGTTGTGTCACAGATGTCAGCGCTACATGTGTAGACAAGATTCCTACTTGCTGTGTAGAAAAGCATGGACCAACAACAATGTATGAGACAGTCAACATGTGTTGACTATGTGCGTTGCACACAACTCAAGAGCAGACCATTTACAATGTTAACTTGTTTGCATATCTATCACATCAACTCTGCATCTAACTATAAAAGCTGCATTATGTGCAGATCATCACTATTGTCAAATTGCCAATGCTGAGTGTGTACTGCAGAAGACATGGAAGACACATGGCTCACCAGATAGGGGATACAACAACTGTGTCAGTAGTGTCAAAATGCACAGGCATATGTGTAAGCTAATCTTCCTGTACTGTTGACAACGCCAGGGGTGGTGGTGGGATCTGTGTTTCACAAACACAATACACATAGCTAGACATAACACATGGTAAATTTGTACATCCGTTTAGGATGGAGTACATGTGCATGACGTGATATGTATTGGACACATTTGGAACTTTAACACTGTCTCAGAATAATGAAATCACTCAAGGAGACCTACAAATAAGACATGTTGCCATCGGGCTACAGGGAAGGGTAGAATCTGCTGATTGTGATCAGTCATAGACACATACAAGTGCCAAACTTGCAAAAACAGATGACAGATTAAAAACACGCTGATGTTGCTAGCACAAATGTGACTCGGGAATTTTAAATGTGTCACATGTGAGTTTGTTCACAGCGCAGGCCCTTGTCTCAACCCAACCAGGGATGTCACCATAATGACTCCATTCTACTGGTGTACCCACATCTTGGACACTCAAAGTCAAATAGTTCTAGAAAGCACTGGACTAGTCAGCCTACAGAAAGCTTCTCTTCCAGGAACATCTGCAGGGACTATAGTCTTGGTAGGAAAGGGGGTTTGAAGACAGAGATTCATGCTCACATGACACACACACCATGGGCTCAGGATATGTCACAGATTAACACACTGCCATGAGGTGATTTCACTACTGTGGAAGGCCAGCTGTGTCAAGCTTGTTCTTGGCAGGGGTCTACCATGTCAGAATGATACTCGGACATGGATCCAACAATTACAAGTCACAGAATACTTTGTTTACATCAGCCTGTGTTCATGTGTGTGTCCAAAGTCATCTGCACGTAGTTAAACTTCATGTTTACCAATTTGTACTGATGAGACAGATGACTTGTTCATCATCAATGCGCTATTCTGCATGTCCATCGTAGACGGTTGCACCTTGAAAAACTTGTACAATGTGTACAAATGTCAGCACGACCTATGTGCAAAAGTGTAATTCAAAGATGGTAGGTTGTTAAAAGCATTTCGCACTCATTGTCTAAAATGTTGTGGTTCATGAAAACCTGCAGTTGCAGACAATTATGACTCAGATACATACTGTAATAGGACACATATACCATGGACCACATGCAGTCCATCACATCACTATATCATTATTTTCCCACAACAAGATTTCAACAGCCATTTCATTAGACTTATTAACAAAATTTGGTACACGAAAAGCAAATCTACAAAAGAAAAAAAAATGCTTTATTCAGCGTGTGATTAAACTTAAAAAACATGAAGAACAATAAGGCCAAAGGCCAGTCCATTTTATAGAGTCTTTTAGGGGGTCATGCACATGATTATTCCTCCCTTGCTTGCCTGCACTGCTACAACTAGGGGACATCTCCCCTTGGAGGGGCATCTTTAGGGGCATGTCAGGCACCGCAGGGACAGGACTAGGGTGTACCGGTTTGGGTTGTGGGAGGAATGGGGTCTTCTGTAGTGTCGGGATCCACTGCAGTGGACTGGGCTGATTGAGGGGGTGGGGGCTCCACTGCAGTGAACAGGTCTGATTGAAGGGGTGGGGGCTCCACTGCAGTGTCAGGAACAGACAGAAGGTGTGGTGTTGTGGGAGTGGAAGTGCTTGTGGTAGGGGGAGGGCCTTATCATCTTGGGGATGGTGTAATGGTGTGGGGGGAAACTGGGATGGGATCTGATGTGTGAACTTTGGGAGGGGTGGCCTGGGCTCGGGATGAAGTAGATTTTGTGGTGGAAGTGTGGGATGGTGGTGAGGTTTTGGATTTCTTTGTTCTTGGGGATGTACAGGTGGGGGCTCAGTGTTCCTACTCTTAGGGGAGGGTGTGCGTGCAGGGGTGGATCTCCTCTCTGTGCTGGTGATTTCCTCTTCCCCTTGCAAGTCTGGTCTGATGTATTAGTGGGGAAGAGGCCAAGGTCACAGAGGAAGACCCGCTGGGAAGGGGGGGTTGCAGGAGAGTCAAGGGTAGGGGTTTTGAAGGGAGAGGTAGCTGAGGAATGCGGAGTGGTTGTGGATGGGTGTGTGTGTTTTTTGGCCCTCTCCCCTGTGTGTGTGATGTCAGTCCCCTGAGTGTGCATGCGTGTTTTTTTTACTTTGTTTTGGGTGGCTGAGTGCTGCTTGAGTCTGTTGGTGTGTGTGCATGTGCCTGTGTGAGTGTGCTTGGGTCAGGTAGGGTAGTGGGGACTGTGGATGGGGCAGAGGAAGGAGGGGTGAGTGACTGCTGTAGGAGGGACACTGCTGCCGTCAGTGAGGAGTCCATGGACTGATTTGTTGGCTGTAGGTCAGACATGTCTGATGACATGCCCTCCATGTATGACACCAATTGTGTCAAAAGACTGGTGTGTTGCTGGAGGACACTCAGCATGGATGTCTGCCCCACATGTATCTGTTTTAGCAAATCCATAGACTCCTCACTCAGGGCAGCAGGGGTGACAGATGCAGGGGTTGCGGTGCCTGGCCCGAAGGAGACATGCTCCCTAACACGGGAGGGTCCACGGACACTTGGAATGGGAGCAGCTGTGAGGGTGGAGATGGTGGTGGTGGCGGGGGCAGACTCTGATGTTGTGGCCTCTGCTATCGTAACACCCACTACCACAAGGGAGTCATCACTGGAGCTTAATTGGTCCTCTGCAGATGTAGATGTTTCTGACCAGCCCTCAGTGCGCCTCCCCTCACCCTCCGTGCCACTGGGTCCCTCTTCCTCCTCCACAGTGGACCCAGTCTGGCTAGCCGCTTCCTCTTGGTCCGTGGAACTGTCTCCTCCAGTAGCCATTGATGATGCTGTGAACAAGGATGAGAAAGAGATTCACATCAGTCATCTGCATAGACTTGACACATGAGTTTCATCACAACACATCACAGAGCAAGCCCTTGCATAATGTTCATGGCACTTTTTAGATTCATTACACATATGTGAACATGGCACTTGTCAGTCTGCCTGTAAACTATGGTTCCCAAACACATGATGGCAATGGAACCATCTGTTAGATGTATTTCAAATACCACTAAATACATGTCCACTAATGCACTATTTTGCCTGTTGTCTGATCTGTAATGCTCCTGAGGGTCATGTGTCATTACAAACATGTCTCATCTCCTGCAAGGGAGTCTGGAAGTAACACAGCCAATGGGATAGACAAATTTATAAGTTGACATGATGAACATACTTCCATCCCCAGTCATCATGATGGGCACCTATGTCTTGAACATCAATGGTATAATGGTCTGCATGCAGGACAACAGACAAGTACAAATACTGCATCCTCACAAATGCTCATGTGGCATACTATGCCACTGGCTTGGCTGGCTAAACAGTCTGTACTGACTCTTGTTACAGGGCCAGTGAATCACAACTTTAAAGTCAGCACCATGTCACAATCATGTATTCTCTGTTAAAGCAACATCTGTAGTGGTCAAGTATACATGTCCCCTACGTGCTACACACAATTTAAACACTTTGACAAGTTCACGTTGTTCTACTTAGACATTGGAGTATATGAATTAAAAAATCTGTCTACATGAACTTTTTTAGAGCTCTCAAGAAGAAAGTAATGCAGCATACACATATATGTTGAAGCCACCATTATGCAGAGTCAAGGGATGGCGCACACATGTTTTGTCCTGTGTATCTGAGCCACATTCCATACATTAGATGTCTGTCCATGTTTCCTATATTTGCCACCTGTGTATTTCAAAACTTTCTGCATGTACACACTGTCGCAGAGTTTGACCCATGAATTTCCAATTTACAATAGTGAAAGTGTTGCCTGAAACACAAAAATCGGATGTGGCAGTATCTCGGATGGCCTGAGTTGGCATACCTGTCCTTGGTCCATGTGATTCATGTGATTACACAGAGCACTATGTAGAGCACTATACATTTTGAACACTTATCCATTTCATTTGTCCGAGGCATCAACATTGGTCTCACCTGTGGAACGGGTGTGTAGCATTTTTTTTGCAAACCTGTGTGCACCAAGATCACCATTTTGAACATATATGTATGTCCCACACAGAGTACAGGTCATATTTCAGTCAATGTGCTGACACATGTTAGACAATTACATCACTCATGATGGTCAACTCAATGCACCTGTTGTATATGGTGCTGCTCACATTAACCTTGGACTACAGCAAATACACAGGACCTAAGTGACACATGTCACAGACGGAAAGGGACACACCTGGGCATCAGATGATAATGGGGCATAGTTACATTTTGCCACAGATGTGGTGCCTCAGCAGACAGATGACCTGTGAGGGGGTTACCAGGCTGAGGGAGTGCAACATGCATGTCAAACATAGTTCAGCAACATGGCACATACTCACCCCCTCCTTGCTGCTGTCTGGCCTTCAACTGCCAATCCAGGTCAGGGAAGACAACCGTCAGTATCCGGAGCATGTGGGGGGTCAGTCGTCCACCCCTTTTGAGAGGAGGTGACAGCTTCAGCTGGACTCTTGCAATCCTCCGTGTCCAGCCACGGAGGTCCTGCCACCTCTTCTGGCAGTGGCGGACGTGGCGTTTGAAGACCCCCACAGATCTTAAAGCCCGGACGATGGTCTGTCAAATTTCCTTCTTCTGATGGGCGTCGACCTGTAAGGATGACATGGTGACACACCATTAGTCCACATGCTACATGTTTATTCATCACACACTTGGACATATAGGTCATGTTCAGAATGGCAGATAATGTCTAAAGGTTAGCCAAGTATCATCATGGGCAGTTGTCCTGTGTGCAAGACTCCCTTAATAACATGAGAACAGTGCAGAAAAATCAATCCCACCAAACACACTTCTACATCACTGTACCTGTCCAGAACATAAAACTACACACTGTAAGACTTATATTAACTATGTTTGCATGCATGCCATTGGGGATCACAATGCTAGTAGTGCCTGTTTTAACACATGGCCAATTAAAAAGGCAGTGTAATCAACACTCACCTGCTCCCCTGGTTTTCCATACAGCTTGCTGTACTGTGGAAGGAGGCTGTCCATCAGGGCCTGGTTCTCCTCCTCTTTGAAAGCTGGTGCCCTCTCCACCGTATGTGCCATTGTAGATCCCAGAGGATGAAGAGACAGCAGCAGTGGTAGGTAGAAATGTTGTCAAGTAGCATGTAGTGCAGGCAAGTGAAGTCTTTTGGGAACAGACAGACTTATATCTGTGCAGCAGAGGCGGAATCTGTTCCATGCATCCACAGCGATAGATCCTAGTCATTCGCATTATCCGAATTTGCCAATCCATAACATTGCCTGCATCTGACACGCCTACCGCGTCGTTCAAATCTTCCACATCATAACACTATTGAGTTAGATACATTGTTGTTGTAAGCTAACAGATTCGGATTGCACGCGATTCGCACACGAAGCGAAACACGCGTCTGTCACCATGACGACCAATAGCCAATGTGTGCGTCAGGCTCGATTCGGATGCTGAGAACGCGTCCTCCGAATACTCACCCGCATCTGTCACCATGACGACCAATAGCCAATGTGTGCATCAGGCTCGGTTCGGATGCGGAGAATGCGTCCTTTGAATACTCACTCGATTCTGTCACCATGACGACCAACAGCCTATGTGTGCATAGCTGCCAAGGTTTCAGATTGCTATGTGTGACATTTTCATATTTTCAGTGTAATAATGAGTGACATTTCAACGACTATGAGTGACACTTTCTCGCCATGAAAATCAAGCAATGAAGATGTTGAAAACATGTAAATATCAGGAATTACACCCATTTGAGCAAGGAGAAATTTAGAAGATCTTAAAATTGCTACAATGGACCAGTAGTGGAAGGGCTCTAACCGGAGACAGACTGCGTGACTGCAGTGCTCAGTAACAGAGGGCTGGCAGGCACTCATTCATTGCGTGTCTTGGCTGCTTCTTTAATACGTGACTTGTCCATTCATTGGGTGAATCAGCCTTTGATAAATTTAGGATGGTCATAGGATAAAAGCTACAGAAAAGTGAACAGAACGAGGTTCTGTTGCCATTCATCAATCTAAATCAGATTTGGGGATAGAGTTACTTGTGACACTAAACATGCAGACAGTGGGGATTCACTTCGCTGCAGGGACCTACAGAATGTATCTAATGATGCAGAAATACATTTGGGTTCAACTATGCCAAACACCTGACCCAAGCAGGAGGCTCCTGAGTTTAAAAGTCAAAAATCTGCCCACGGACGCCACAGAAAGTGTCAGTGTCACTGACGCTACACCTATGGAGCAGTGCCAGTTGCTGAAAAGCAACATGAACAACAGGCAAGGCATCACATCGCCATGCAGATTCTCGTGAGGGCGCTGCCAAGGATGATATGTGACAAGCAGGTCACTAGTACGGACTCTGAGGTAGCGTCGCACCTCGGGTGACTTTGGCACTCCTACCGAGGCTACTGGGGCAGGTTGAAGGAACGCCAATGGGTGGGCCGGGTGGATGAAGAACTGTGCAGGGTGTGGCGCTTCCCAGCCCCACTCCTGCTTCCGCAGTGAGAGTCCAGGTGTTTTTGTCCTACGCGGTAGGCCCAGCTGGGTCGGGTCAGTTGCGCCATAGTGTTCATTACCGCAGCACCGCAAGTTCATGAGTCATTAGGCAGCAGTCACTAATCTGAATTTAACTGCCACCCGCTTGCACCACGGGAGTCAGTCTATGCTACGTAACGACCCACTTGACCTATAACTGTGGGTCTGACAGGACTCACACTTTCTCCTCAATGTTTCTGTAGTAGCCATTGGCAGGCACTACTTGACGTTCCTGAAATGTATGCCGCGTGGTGATTGAATCAGTGCTGCGTTGTAGCATTAAGCATCTCAAGAAGTCTGCACAGCAGTGCGCACTGCACCCTGCCTGTACCACTCAACTTTAGTGTAATTATAATTAGCAGCCAGTGCTTGGGCCGCCGAGCTTTGGCACAGGCTAATATGCGTGACTTTGCATTTCAGTGCGGTGATGCGGACCACCACACTGAAATGCGTTAGTCTAACGCCTGATGCGTGGTACTTGGCAAGGCTGTGTGTGCGCCAGGCTCAGTTCGGATGCAGCACACACGTCCAATTCAATACTCACCTGCGTCGTTCACCATTACAGTCAACAGCCAAAGGATGCGAACCACACGTTTTGGGTGCGGCTCAGGCGCCCTACACTAATCAATTAGCATGTCAGACAGTATAGCAAATCTTTATGTTCTGCTGCATTACATGTGTGGCTACAGTGATTCACATGTCATACTAGACAGAGTACTTTATAGCTCACACTCCCATGATGAGCCAAGCTTGATGTGCAACAAATACATTGTTTGTGAGGAACCTCACAACTGTGAGTGACCACTTCACAGATCACCCTCCTAGGCTTGGACACGGTCCCAGGGGATCATTGTGTTAACACAGGTTACATCCACACATAATCACTGCTTTATTGGACTGTGGGTTAGAAAGTGCATTGTGTGAAGTTATTTTGAGTGAATCCACAGTATCTGAGTTTTGTACAACGCAGACACTTCATTGTTGATGTTGTTAATGATATTTATCTGAGACATCAACTTGTATTTGGCATATGGGTTGCTGTTCTGTCTTTGTGTCACAGACATACATGTATGCTTGTCAAAAAAGATTTGCTACTCATCATGAATGTTTTGTGTATGTGATAGTACATGTATGTCAGACATGGCATCATGACAGTGTCCACACTATGACAGTGGTGTGCATGGTGACACGCTGTCTGTATCTAGTGTTCCACCTAGGTGGCATTACATGATCCATGTCTGTGTACCTTTCCACCATGTGATAGTTGTTACAAACCTCTATCTTTGATACTTTATTAGGTGTGTGTTGAGTATGTAATGTTTGATCACATGGACTGTGACAGACACCAGTGATTAGTCACAGCACAGCACTGTAATTGTGGACAAACCATTATAAAATATAATGTCTGGTAAGGGTCACATAGCTGCCCTTTGTGTCGAGGCTCTGCATTACACATCTGACTTCATTGAGTCTTGCTTTGATGTAGTATATGAGCTTTTGCATGTTCCTTACCACTTTGGAAAGTGACTTAATAATGTTTTGATTTGTTACCTATGTACTGCAGGAGACCAGCTGTCCACAGACCCTTCCCCGACCTACAGACCATGGTAGAATGTGACAGCATCAGACAATACCGCTTCACCAGACCACTCATTGAAGAGTTGGCAGACCAGTTGGCCCCACATTTGCTACCTGGACGCCCATATCCATTTGCGCTGACCCCTAAGGTGAAGGTGATGGCAGCCCTACATTTCTTTGCCACGGGAACCTTCCAGTATACTGTGGCTACTGCTGGTGGGATGTCACAGACAATGTTTAGCCGTGTGCTTCGTGATTTTTTGGAGGCAATGTTACATTTTCTGAACCTGTACATCAAGTTCCCAACACCAGAACAGTTTGCCGACATCAAGAGTGACTTTTATGCTTTGGGCAGAATGCCACATTTCATTGGCTCCATTGATGGTACACATGTGGCTTTGGTCCCACCACAATCCAATGATGAAATATACAGGAATCGTAAGCATTACCACTCCATAAATGCCCTGGTGGTATGTCTGCCTGACATGACGATCTCATGTCTGTGCGCGTTTCCCAGGATAAGCACACAACGCCTACATTATGAGAAACGGTAGGATCCCACAGATGATGTCTCAGCTGCCAAATCAGCGTGCCTGGCTTGTTGGTGGGTAATGTTGTCTGTTTATGTTGTGTGTTGCTTGTATTTCAGGGTGTACCCTGTTTTCAGAAACATGAAGTATTTTCTGTGTTCAATTTAGGAGACTCTGGATACCCCAACATGCCATGGTTGCTGACACCACTGAGGCACATGGGCGGACCAGGCGAGTGATTGAGCGGACATTTGGGCTACTGAAAACCAGATTTCACTGCCTGGACCGTACACGAGGAGCCCTCCAATATGCACCAGCGAAGGTGTGTAAGATCATCATTGTGTGTTGCATGCTTCACAACCTGGCAGTGAGGAATGAGCTACCTCTCATCCAAGATGACGGGGACCAGCAGCCTCCAGCAGGGGAGGATCCAGGCCTGGGGCATGTTGCCAGTGATGATGAGGAGGAGGATGTTCGGAGAAAGCTCATCAACAACTTTTTCTCATGATCGTAAGTAAGCAATGATGAGTTGACAAAGCAGTTTCTTTGCATGATATGTGTCTGTTGTACAATATCTCTGTATACGTGTGGGTGCATGCTACTTAACATGATCCTTGCAGTTGTTTGGTGTCCATTGAGTTAGTATGGTCACCAGTACAGTGTTGACATAACTCCTAGCTAGTGTTCACAATTTAAAACTTTTAAGTATGAAATGTCTCTTGGAGATGTATGCAGAATATTTGGTATTTCAAGACCTTCTATGTCTCTCCTTCACAGGGTCCTTTGGCTGATGTATGGAGACATGTGACCTCCCAGACACACAATGCAGTTACAGAGTGCAACTTTTCTCGGTTTCAGGAATCTGTGCCACACACTCAATTCTGAAATTTTTCAAATATCTTTGTGCTTATTGTGCTTTGTGCTTTGTGCTTATTGTCACAGTGTGATTTGATTGCATTTGTTGTGGAGGCAACATGTTGTGCCTGTGTAATAAACCTGTGCTCCACATTGAGGTGTGCCTCGTCTGTATATACACATCCAACATTCATTTACATACTGTATATGTGCCCTGCTGTTTAGTTTATCTAACAATGATTAGTGTTTGTGCATTGAAATGTGGTTTCCGTTTACAACAGTGGAGGCAATGAGGATGTATGCCATGTACTATTTGTGTTGTGTTGACCTTGTTGTGTGTATCTCTTATATGTGTCATGTTACATTTACTCACAAGACAGTAGGTAAATTGCTGTACTTGTTTTTTAGCCAAATCCTTGTTTTTTAGGACATCATCTCTATATTACAAACAGTGTTTAATTCACGACAGAAGCAAGTATGGTGTGAATAAAAATGTATTGCAGTGCATGTGTGACATTTTACAAGAAAGTGATAGTGCTGTACCAATTTTTGAAATCCAAAGTTCACAGAGGAGTTGTTAGTGGTAGTAGATTAAATTTTCAGAGCCAAGTCCACAGTCATTTGAGTCAGTGATCCAACTTAGACCCTCCATCCCATGTGGGGGAGTTCAGTGACAGTCAACAAAGTGAATGCTTCACACACAATGGAGGATATCAGGAGCAGATTTTCACTTCCTGGGGGGGATGCATGGCCATCAGTCTCTCATTTGTCCTTCTTCGGATGACCCCTCCCACACTTGGAGGGGGGACCCTCAGATGCAGGCTGCCACGGTGCAGGGGACTCTCCGCTAGAGTCCTCATCACTCCCTGTGGCAGTTGCAGATGTAGTAGCAACAGATGTAGTGGGTGCACAGGTAGGTGGGGTCATGTTGTCAGCAATCTGGCGGAGGCAGGTAAGTATGTCCCTGTGCACCGCAGTCTGGTCATCAATTTGATCCATTTTGGACTCCATTCTGGACATGTGTGAGTCCTTTCTGGACATGTGTGAGTCCATTTTGGCATAATGGGCAGCCTGCTGCTGTTGCATGTCCTTGAGGATCCCAACTACCAGGCCAAAGTTTCCGGTGCATTCTCGATATGCATATAGAATGCGTGCCAACTGTCGGTCTGCTTGATCAGCAGCACCATCTGCCTGACGGGACCTCTCCCCATGGCCCCTCCCACCATCCCAACCCACACGAGCAGGACCTGTTGTTGCAGGCACAGACAACACGGAGCCTCCTTCATCGTTGACACTGGTGTTGTTGTCCGCCAACTCCAGAGTGCCCTGTGTTGCTGTGCTCTCAGTGTTTTCTTGCCTTGGTGTGTCCGTGTTGGTAGAGGTCATCTGGGGGTTGACAGATGTTGCGGGAGTGGTCACAGGGGATGCTGGTGATTGAGCTACTGGTGCTGCATGCTGACCTACACCGGAGGGGCCAGGTAGTTCATCGTCATCCGTTGAGGGCTGAGAGACATCCACACCGGAGATCTCAGGGTCAACCAGAGTCTGGGACTGGGATTCCTGTTCTGTTCCTGCAGTGTCCCCAGAAGGCCCTGTGGGTAGATGAGAGACACAATGTTTGTGGTGTTTTTGCACAGGTCATCGTATCATACACATTACATTTGCTATTGTACATTATGATGAGTGTAGGTACATTAAATAGTCCGCTATCGTCACAGACCCAGGCCTATTTTTTCAGTGAACATTGTGATTTTAACTAGAAGTGTTTTGCTGAGTATGTCCAGCTCTGTGCATAAATGGGCATGTTTTGTTCATTTGACTTTACATAGACATTGACTGTCAAGTGACACCCTGTGCATGACACAGGTGTGTTGGTATTTCCCACATCTGTGCTTTTCCAATGATATACGTACTCTTCCTCTTATGATATGTTTCAAGATTTGTGCATGTGTGCTGGCATTTGTGCATGTCGTTTGCAGTCCAATTGGTGTGGCTACCTACACACTCACAGTCCGGAATGTATGTGGCATTTGCTTTATGATATTTTGATGAATGTGTTCCTAGTTCTCATCTCATTGCACACATGTGAATAGCTGTCAGTATCAAATAGTGTTACTGCTTTGCTTTGTGCCTGATCACATCATGCATATTGTCCTAGTCCTCCATGGACAGATGAGTTAACCAAGGCTGCTTTCCTGCTTTTTCAGGCTCAGAGCTGTGAGGTACAGAGGTTTGTGTGCTTGTGTTATGCTGATGGAAGTTGTACCCCTCCTCCCACCCAGTCCAGCTTACTCCTCGTGGACAAAGTATCAATCACAGTGAGGGGAGTGTAGTGGCAAGGATGCGGACAACGCTGCATGATGTAGGAGTTGAATGCAACTCCCAACAGTGCTTTGTGCACATGACACCATACAACAGTGTCAGCCATCTTGCTGTGGCCCTTCCATTCACTGTCATGTATCCTTTGTCACTGATGGACATGTTGCTTTGTGTGTGGGTAGTGATGTGTGCTATGACTTCAACTCACACCATGTCCTGTACTCCACACACCTTCCCAGCCAGCCCAGGGAGCACACCTGGGACAATGCATCCCCAGACAGTGAGTGGAAATGTACAGTGAAGATGGCTGAGAGTGGGGACTGGTGTGAGAGGCCCAGGGCCTAGGTGTGACTTGTGGCCAATTCATACATAAGGCCCATGTGTCAGCCATCTTGCCAGTACATTTCCTTTCACTGTCATGGACTGCCTAGTCACAAGAGTGCTATTTGTTCTGGCTGAGAAGGTGTGTGTGTAGGGCAGGGCATGATGGTAGTTGAAGTCATTGTAGATACTCCTCCTCCCACCCAGACCAAATAGGCCACCATGAACCATGCTTAATCAGAGGCCATCTGGTGAAGTTCAAGACGGATCAGATTTGGTATTCCAAGCAGCCGCAGTACAGGTGTAACTTTCCTCTCTGCACTATTTTTTTTAAATAAATTAAGCACAGTGGTTTAAGCTGTGGACAGATGCAAAACAGATGCTCTGCAAGACTTCCAAACTCCGTCCCTCCATACAAAAAGAGAAAAAAAAAACTGGATCTTCTGTCCCACGGTTAAGAGTTAAAAGACAGTTCTGTGGACCTCTCATTCCTCTGGGCCCCTGCGCAAGGCATTCATAATCGTAATGCCTCTAAATCCGACACCGCATAGGAAACCTCGAACAGGACCGAGAAAATATTTTGTGCCAATCACGTCATTTATGCCACTGTGCGGGAAAGCGCAATATGGTCCCAGAGGCCTGTGGTTTATTAGAGGGAAAACACTCCTATTAATTGGTGCTGAACAATATGTTTTGTAATTTCTAGCTAATTAGCTATCTTTACCTCTCTCTGCCTAATTGGCACATCAAAGCACCAGTGCTGCATACGACGGCAGACCCATCTAGCTACTAATGTTTGTTTTGTACTCGTTGAAAGTATAATAGCCTCTATACAAGGAAACAAAACAACCCCCTTATGTCCCTGTCCGCCCGGTGTCGCCCAGCACCAGTACACAGAGTACCAGAACCGCTGGGCTGATGCGAACTTGATGTTCTTTTCTTGAAGCACATAGAGCTCCTCCTGTCTCACCTATGATTTATAATGAGCTAATCACAGATAAGTATTTACTTGCTCAGTTGATTGCAATGCTAATTCGGAGTGTGGAAATGAAGAGGGGTAGCTGATGCAGTCTATAATAAGATCTGGATCATTAGTCTAGCTCAGACTGAAGCCATGTGTTGGGTTACTGTAAACAGGCAGCTTAGTGCTGTATGTACCTAACGCACTTCAAAAACACACACTGCTTCAGGAAGGGTTGGACTGGCCTGCAGGGCAATATGTCATTGGTCGAAGGACTGGTCTCACAGATCAGGATATAGGATGCTTTATTGTTTATGGGGCTGTTTTATGGTCTACTGAGCCGCTTTTTACTGTTGATTTCTCTGATATTATCACCGACATTGCCTGCTGCAAGCACAAATGCATGCATTTTCCAATATCTTACAAAACACTTAGACAGCTTGTCTTCACAAGTTTAAAACTGCCCTGTATTACTAAGGAGGGCCACTTTTTTAGCCATTGGATTAATTAATGGAGGCCACTTTAATTTGGTGCCTGGACTTTGTACCAGTCCAACTCTGGTTTCAGGGCAGATCCTCACTGAGCTGTCACCTTTCATCCACTCCATCAGGGACTGAATGTGTCCTGGGGACTAACAAGAGATAGGATTGGGGGAGGGGTGGGGGGGGAGAGACAGTTACCAAGGCCACCTAGTATCTCATTCCTTTTTATAGGACTGTGTAGAAAAGTGCCCCTTTTTGACACAGTCACCCCCACTTTTTGCCTGGTATCTGAAGCAATTTTTACAGAAGTGCATTGAATTCCTGCTATCCAGGTCCCCACTGCCAGATCTCTTTCCCAAAAACTGTACAATTGTTCCCCCAATTGCCAATACCTCTACCACCCCTTGTAAGTCCCTAGTAAATGGTACCCCTGGCACCTAGGGCAAGGAGGCTAAAGAGGGTCCCTAAGGGCTGTAGCATGTATTGTACCACTGTAAGGGTTCCCTCAGCACCAACCTGGAAACTGCCATTGCACTTTGCGTGCCATTGTGCAGAGAAAAGTGAAGACATGACATGGCACACCTCCTGTGTGCCAAGTCCGCAGACACTGCATGCAATGTAGGTAAGTCACCCCCAAAGCAGGCCTTACAGCCCTAGGCCATGGTGCACTATACTACATATGTGGACATATCTGCATGAGCAGATATGCCCCCGTGATAGCTAAGTCGATTCTTAGATATTACAAGTAAACAGGAAAGCCATTTTGAGTACATGTGCTGGACACTGGCTCCCCAGTTACATGATGGCTACACTAAAACTAGAGATGTTTGGTATCAAACATGTCATATTAATAAGCCCACACTGATTCCAGGGATGGATTTATTAATACATGTACCCAGTGGGTACCTTAGAGGTGGCCCCTGACAACCTACCGACTACTTGTGTGCTGGCTGACTGGGGCAGACCAGCCTGCCACCACAAACAGGTTTCTGACCCTCTGAAGGTGACAGCCCACACTCTCTTAGGGCAGAAACAATGCCTGCTCCGGCTGGAGGTGTTGTCATCTCCTCCAAGCAGGATGGCTAAGTGATCAGCATATCAAGGCAGGATGCCTCAAAGCCATCTTCCACCTTTGATATGCGACCAATGTCTTCCCCAGACAGAGGAAATGCCACCCCTGCCCATTTGGCACCAGGACATATGGAAGAATTAGCTAGTCAGGAGGCATGTTCACCTCTCAGGCTAGAACCAGCCCTAAGATGGGCTATCTGAAGTGAACACAACTTTTAGAATTCCACCATGTTAGTTTTGGCAGAATTAGGCTCTCTGGGTCAGGGTTATGCCCACTTCTCACAGGAAGTAGTCAACTAGATGGTGTAGACACCCTGCAGGTAAGTAGCCCATTGGCTACTACCTGTCATTCCCTTAACACCCCTAAATTGAGTATTTAGGTGGCACCCCTGACACCAGGAACTCCAATTCGATGGATCAAGAAGAGAGGAGAAAAAGAGCTGTGAGAAAAAGCGAGAACTGAAGACTGCTGTGGACTTTGGGCGCCAAATCCTGCCTTCACCAAGTCTCGACAATCGTGACCAGCAACTTGTCCTGCAGCTGATCAGCTTCCAAAAATCCCATTAGACTGCCAGCCTTCACAAATTGCCAAGTAGAGGAGCTATATCCCTGCAGTCCACAGGCAACAAAACGCAAAGTCCAGTCTACTGAGTTGCCGCTCCCCAGCCAGCCCGACACAGCAGCACTCTAGGAAGAGGACCCTAAACCTCTGAAGGTCATATCTGCCCCCCTCACCAAGTGAGAGGACACCAGGACTTACCAGAACTGCACACGACCAGTACCCAGGGTAAAAGAGAACTTGCAACAAACAGCGCCCATGAGAGTCCAATCCGGAATCCCACTGCACTGAGACCGAGCAGCAATTGAGAGGTCAGCACTGCAGAGAACCATCTCTAGAGTAGCCCAGCTGTCCTGATTTTGCACTCTCAACCAGCAAGTCCCTAGGACACACAGAGCCCAGCTAACCTTTTCACTCTGCACCTGAGCGCTCCAGCCCGGGTATAGACGAACCGGGGGTCTATCCTTGTCCCCAAGACCCTTGCAACCCAAGCCCCCTGTTGGGAGCTCCTGGACTTGTCCCCAAGTCCCCCTATGCAGCCTGTTTCTAGGTGGACCCTTCTTTTCACCGGTGTAGCGCGCACAGCTACCACCCGACCAGCACCTCTGCACCCGGACGCCCGAGGGCAGGTAAAGAGTAACTGCTGGTGGTACTTTGGACCTTGGCCCCCTGCGACCCTAAGCCCCGAAGGAGACCCCCAGAAACCAATTGCAAATAACTGTATGCAACATATGCCTTCTGTGCCATAGGGAAGCATTGCTGCGTAAGGATGCATTGAATTGAACTACTTACTTACATAAAAATACAAGTTATTTTTCTAAATTAGTCTCTGACTTATTTTTGAGTGTGTGTCTCATTTATTGTCTCTGCGAGTACAACAAATGCTTAGCACTATCCTTTGATAAACCTAATTGCTCACCCACACTACCACAAAAAAGAGCTTTTGGGTTATCATTTGTGCCTCTGTAAACCAATTGGGTTGTGCCTGAACTCTTTACACAGTGTACCTCGTTTTGGTCCACTACATAAAGAGCAAGCTTCCTACATTGGTAGTTCAGTGGTGGGATATAAGACTTTTTATTTGCGGATATCACTTGGTCAATAGGTGACTCCACAAAGTAAATTCACAATTGATATTAGTTCAAAACTGATTTTTGACTTTTTGGCGAATTTTCCAAATTTCTAAAACTTGAACTGTTAGGGCATTGTTTAAGTCCCCCAGTCCATTTGTATTAGAATTTTAAATGATCCTAAACAGGCCTTCCAAAAGTATAGTCTTCCAGATTTTTCGCAACTTTCTAAAAAGGTTCCAACTAATGTAATACCATGTCTGATACAGGGTGTAATGCCAAGACGCTCAACCTGGCCCCTTACAAGAAGTTTAAGTTGGCCCAACCTAAGGACCTCTGCAAAGCATGGAACCTTGCCATGGGGTCTAAATCTAACAAGACTAATTTACAGACTCTGCTTCCTGAGCAAGATAGAGCAATGGAAGAAAACACTGAAGCTGGAGGAGATGGAGATGTCAGTGAGGATGAAGAATCCTTAAATTCGCCTACTGCCTTACCTCCAATGGGAGTACCTCTGGTAGTACCCCAGATGAAGTTGAGGAGGAGGATCCTGAACTTCATAAATTAGCTAGGAAAATAGCTTTGGCATCTAAAATCTTAGCTATAGAAAAAGAGAGCTGAGAAGGGCCTAGGATCCATCACTGGTGGCAGCAAACGTTCACTAGGGAGAAAGATGAAGCTATTGACCCTAAAATTCCCAAAGAGATTGTCCATAAATATGTAGAAGGTGATGATATCACCAAGTGGTTTACATCCTTTGAGAGGGCTTGTAAGATGAGTAAACTCAGCCAGAAGTGGTGGGGCTCTCTACTCAGAGCTGTTTTCAGAAAGGTGTAGGGATAGACTCCTGACATGGAATGAGGCAGATGCTGAGTCCTATGACCTCATGAAAGATACATTGATTAAGGGCTTTGGACTAACCACTGAAGAGTACAGAATTTAGTTCAGAGAGACTCACAAAACCTAGAGTCAGACCTGGGTAGATTTTGTCAACTTTTCAGTAAAGACACTAGGTGGCTGGTTAAAAGGTAGCACGGTGCAAGACTATGATGGGCTTTATAATCCTATTATGAAAGAGCATCTGTTAAGTAACTGTGTTTCTGAATAATTGCATCAGTACTTGGTGAACCTAGGTCTGGCCTCTCGCCAAGAATTGGAAAAGAAGGCTGACCATTGGGTTAAGACTTGGGTGTCCAAAGAGTCTCATGGTGGATGTGACCAAAAGAAAGGGGTTGCTAATCCCCCCAGGGGAAAGATAGTGGGCAACCTAAGTATAGAAACAGTCTTCTAAAGGCCCACAGCCAAGACAATACACAGACCAAGGGTGAGTACCAGGGTAAGAACTAGGATCCCAAGAAGGCTTTGTGCTTTAATTGCAAGGTTAGTGGGCACCAGTCTGGAGACCCCATCAGTCCCAAAAAGGCTTCCTCTAGAACACCCCCAGTTAGCACTGCAGTGGTGAGTCTCCAGATGGGATCCTTGGTGTATCTTGACCAGGTCAGAGAATACACTGAAGCCACTTTAGTTTCAGAGGGTGGGGTGGATGTAGTGTCCTGGCTATCTGGCCCATTAATCTGGAGAAATAAAGAAAACTGCCTCATATTCATAGGCTTAGAGTGTAAGTACTGAGAGATACAGGTACAAGTGTCACCATGGTGACTAAAAAACGGGTATTTCCAGAACAGTATCTGAATGGACAAACTTATCCAGTCACCAATGCTGATAATGTGACCAACGGCAGACTGGACCTGGCTGACAGCTGCCTTGTCTGGGGGTTCCCATGATAGAAATAGTACCCACTTTGGCCTTTCAATATGTTCCGGGAATATTAACGTTTTCACAGTGAAAGCGCAATCTCCTGACACGATAAAGTTTAAAAAAATTACAAGATCATATTCCTTCAGGAAACGTGGTCGGAGGCAAGCATTCCAATAGAAGGTTACCTTAATTTTGGTCCCCTGCCTTAAGACTGCACAAGCATGGTAGACCCAGGGGTGGACTTTTGAAATATGTCGCCAGCAAGTTAAACTTAAACATCAACCAGCTTGAATTTGAAGAAGACTGGATCATCGGCTTTAGGATCAGGAGCCCTAACTCCATCAAACAATTGCTCCTGATTAGTGTATATATTCCACCAAACTCCACAGAGAAAAAGGCTAAACTGGAACACCTGATCCGGATTATGTGCAATTTACTAAGTGAACATGGAAGCACACCCAATCTAATTTCAGGCGATTTCAATACAAACCTCTTCCAAAACACCACAGAAGAGAATGATGATATATATCCGGGGGGGAAATCAACACCTCACGGATCAAACAAAGCCCACTGGGTACAGACACAGTAAACTAGGAGAATATGCAGACTTACAATTTAGCAGTCTGGGTTATACAATATTGAACGGCCGTTTCCCCTTGGACACACCGCCAAACTGTACAAGAACAAACAGACATACTAACTCATTTTTAGATTACACACTATGTAATAATGAAATACTCTCTCAAGGGACACTTTCGCTAAACAGGAGGAAGTGGTCTGGGCCAAGGCTCTGTCAATTGAGGCAGCACTAACGAAGCTCGCGAGGCAGCTATCTGGCCCAAGTTTGACCCTTCTCTTAACTGTTATGAAAGCCAAAACTTCCAATTACTTATCATATGGCCAGGAGATTATGCTGGGGAAAGACTCCCATATGGTAAACAAGACAATAACAAGAATTTTCAAGCGAGTATGGTGTCTACCGAAATCTTCATCCCCAGCTCAGTTAAGACTTGAGTTCAGCCTTCTAGACTATCGAGGGGTTGGGGCCGGTGCTTTCATCAAGCTGTGTAACAAAGTCCACACCTCAAGTGAAGGAAGCCTGGAGGCTATGCTGAGGCACGAAATATCATCCAGCCAAGTGGGACGAAAACATTGCCGCTATCTAGAACACTCATTGCAAATGCTCGAAGCAACCGAAATCTGGGGAACTTACCCACCCCAGCAGGCCCTTAAAACGTAGATAAAAAAAAAGAGTCCGGTCCTGGTCTTCTCACTCCGACAGGGCACAACTGGCAAACGCAAACATGCCTGGACGGTTTTATCAGGGTTTAAGCCAGGCGTCGCGATGCCACACCTATCATGCACCTACACAGTAGCATGGGAAAAAAGATTTGTGGCACTCAGGATGGGTGAATGGCCTTTTTTGCACCACCTACCAGATTGGCGCCGCTCAAACGACAATACAGTGTGCAGGGGGTGTGGGTGCACCTCGGAGTCGATTGAGCATGTTCATGTGTTTGTCCCGCTCTACTTAATGATCGAAGGATGCTGCTATGGGCAAATGGAATAAACTCGGCCTTCGCTCCTGCCGCCAAGCTATCATAGCAGCCATGAATCCAGAGAACCCAACGCTTAATATCCGGTTCACCAAGTTCGTTACAAGAGCTGTAAAAACTTTAACGCAGTGGGAGTGCCAGTAACCATATCCTCGTTTTTTTCTGCACTGGGTCGTTTCTTTCTCATAAATGACAGTCAGCCGCCTTTCTTTTTCTGACCCAACCTGTTAGCTGCACTATGAGGTTTACTGGCTGCTCACCTCATCACAATGCCCTGAGACACTAGAGACCATATCCTTTTTTACGTAGAGATCACCACCCGTCTTGATAGAGCCTTAAAGTGAATGGATTGGACAGTTGGACTTCTCAGGACTTGTGCCATGTCCGTCTTTTTTACTGTGTTTTAACAGAATCGCTCCCTTTTTCGTAATGAAGCTTCTGCGCCCCTTGGCATACACATTTTTATAGATAACGTATGTCATTTTGAAAAATCATGAAAATTTTAATCTAGGGTCTTTGCCTTGTGCAATATTGTAACGTCAAATTTGTCAAACTGCCATTTAAGCCTGGAATGGGGCAGTCTGGCCCTGTCTTGTTTCATTCGGAGAGCCGCACCAAGAGAGCAATCAAACAGTGTGCTGACCGTCCCCTGATGTGATCAATTCCGATTACCAACTAGAATCCAACCCACGGTGGATCAAGCCTTGAAGACTTTAATTGGTATTCATTACCTCTGCCTCTGGCTGTCCACCTGTCCCCCCGTGTCCTGAAGAAGACCCGCTGTGACTACATTGCCAATCACGCACTCTTCTGGGTCGAAACGTCGACATGCTCGCATAAATTCACACCCTACTTTCTCCACTCCACGTGAAAGGCAGACTAAGTCCCAGTAGGACTGGAGATTCATGGAATTAGGGACGGATGTCTATTGAATTGAAGCATTTTTAGATACAATTTGTATAGCACAGTAGATATTTCACTCACTTACAGCACTTTTTCACTTTTAGATCACTTAATCACCCATGCACCACTTTTCAAAAGTTCTGTTGATTGCTTGTGACAGCCTTACTGTGTCATTACTACACTACAAAAAAATGTAAAAAGAAAAAAGTGATTTAACGGTCAATATAGTGTCTTCTGATTAATTCAAAATTGGTGTCCTTCCCTTTTTTCTTGAGTTCAATTACTGATCAAGTATTAAAGCAATTATTCCTCTCTCATTGATGTTAATTATTGACTAAGTGCGATTGGCGGAGCTTGCCTGACTCCAAGATGGCGGCGAGTTGAGGGAGCTCCGCCGGTAGCCATCAAACATATGACAAAATCCGGGTGCATCGCTGAACAATTGCCCTCCGCTAAGGGGTCATAGCATTGCTGACACTGAGGGCTGCCCAGTGAACCCAGCGTTTTTTAAATTGGAGCACCCTGACTGCCTTTGCCATCGGAGGCGCTCGAGGAAGCGTGGGCGATATTGCGGCCTGCGCGCTGTGAGACCCATCGGCACGCCTCTGCTGTCAGCCACCGTGCCGGAGACGGGTGATCGGGTGACGCAGCAGAGCGGCCTGTGCGATGGTGCGCCTGTAGGAGTAGTGGAGAGGCGACCCGACCGGCAACGATCTCCAGTGGTCGCGTGAGCCTGCAGCGTAAGGCGCGGCCGGCTCCGGAGGTGCAGAGTGCGACTAGTGGAGGACGGCCCATCCGAAACACCGCCTATGATCGCAGTGAGTTGCAGGGATGGTGGGCTTGCTGGGATATGGTGGGCACGCCCCAGTGCACCGGGGATCGACCAGAGAAGTCAACAGCAGTACCCACCGCACAGCCGCGCAAGACGGAGTGGGACAGCAGGACACGCGCCACGTAACTGGCGGAGTGAGGGGTTGGAATTGCGCTGTTGGATCGAAATACTCCTCCCCATACACAAGTGGAGCCCACACACGCATGGAAGATTGCACGGAAGGCCACCAAGAGTGCCACTCGAGGCGGTGGGGGAGCGATAGGTGGGCCCTGGATCGCGGCCTTGCACAGAGCCTCAACCACAGTGACGAATAGGCTGCCCACAGGGTTTAGATGCTTGGGCACACACTCTCAGTCCTTACGGATGCCCCCTCGGACGGACATGTGACACTGTATCAGCACACTGTGCAGGTATTTGGTACTGCGGGTTGTTGATCCCTCTGTGGGGCGGCTCCTGAGTCACACCGAGGTCCTGCCACCTCAGACCGCAGCAAGTTAGGGGTCTTGCCCGCCCACGCCAATAGCGAGCCCCAGGGATCATTTGTAGCGCACTTGGCCGCAGAATCATGGGTAAGGCAGACAAACTCCAGACGAAACTGCAGTACGAGCTCCGCAAAACCCCCAGACCACGGGAGCAAAACCTCACAGACCCTGAGGCCACGTCGGATGATCAGGAAGCGGTCACGGCCACGGATCTGAAACAGATACGGTGCACCATGCAGCAAAGTCTTTCCAAAATAGACAGCAAGATAGATGCGTTGACGTTTTGCGTGGACAGGATGACTGAACACCTTGACTAGCATGGAGACAGGCTTAATGCGGCGGAGCAGAGAATATCGGATGTGGAGGACGCAGCGAGGGCTGGCTCGGAGACAGATAAGGCAAGAGATAAACTCCTCCAAGAGCTTCAAGTCAAGGCCGAAGACCTAGCAGCGAGGTCGCGATGGAATGACATCCATATTTTGGGGGTGGTGGAGTCGTCCAACATAAGGAACATGGAGCAGCACGTGGAGAAGCTTCTCATTACTTTTCTGGGCAGAGACACTTTTTCTGATATTTTTATTCTGGAGCATGCTCATCATACTTTGGTGCCCCGGCCTGTCCCAGGCATGGCCCCACGACCCATAATTGCGAGAATGCTTAATTACAGAGACCGAGACGCTGCCCTGCGGAGGGCATGCAAACTGGGGACACTGCGGCATGAGGGTGCGGTCATATCCTTATTCCCAGACTTCACACTGCAAGTCCAGGAGGCACGACAACTGTTCATCCCAGCCAAGGATCGACTCAGGGAATTGAATTTGGAATATAGTATTGAATAGCAAGCCAAACTCAGGGTTCGATCGGATGGGAAGGTACATCTCTTCACGGACCCAAAGGCAGGGCTGCGCTTTTTGAAAGACAAGGAACAAGCTGTGAGGTCACCCAGCAGTTCTCGATCGAACAAGGACGCTTCCCCGGACACTGATGACGAATGTGGAGCGTGAGGAGAGCTGGGCCCTGGGTTCACAGTAGTCGGCACTCAGGTCATCAGACTGGCACGATTTGTGCAGAGAAGACACCTCTGGCGCTGAAGGAACTGTCTAACTGAGTTACAACATGGATGAGTAGCTTTTACTGTATGTGCCTTTTGCATGTAATGTATTGTATGAGACATATGCGGGCTGCTGGGTTGGGGTTTGATTTCTTAGACACCGGCCCTCCACATTAGAAAAGTGAATTTCTTGCTTGGGGCAATTACCTGAGAGGGTGAGGGCTGTGATTATGCGGAGGCATATCGCAGTGGGAACATTTTTGCACCATACTCATAAGACGCATTTCAGGGTGGCGGAGCGTACTAGGAGTTTTGGTAACATCGGCCCCAAGTGTATCACACTGTTTCTCATGTTCTATTGGGGTGTACTATGTAGTAAGGGGTCAACTGGAGTGGGGGAGGGGATATTTGAAGCTATGAAGGTTGTGGGTTCCCATGGCATGGGAGGGATGTTTTTCATAGCATGTTTTGTTTTACTTAGACTAGTCGACACAATACATCATGAGTGTACCAGGCATTTTACTTGCATGACGATCTGGTTCATATCTTCGATACACAGTCTCAATGACACCATGGAGCAGTAGGGCACAGAATTTGAATCTCATGACCTGGAATGTCCAGGGGCTCAACGACAACAGGAAAGTGCGGAGGGTTGCGGCATATTTAAAGAGGCACACAGTAGACATCGCGGTCTTGCAGGAGACACACCTAAAGGCAGAAAGCAGCGAGGCAGTGCAGCGCAAACTACAGGGCCATTACTATACGGCTAACTATACCTCACACGCTAGAGGGGTATTACAATGGGCGGATAAGCGGGCTGGGGTTTGCATGACGGGACTTCTAAGAGACCCTCATGGCAGGTTTTCAGTAGCCCTTTGCTGAATTCGTGTTGGTTGGTATCTATGGGCCGAATCACGATGACCCGCAATTTTACGTCTCATTAGAAGCGAAGCTGGCGCAATGGGCTGGGATTCCACAGATTTGGGGGGGGAGATTTCAACTGCATCCTTGATCCGGACATTGATAGATCTAAGGGTCAGCACAGGCGCCCAGCAGTGTTGGGCATACTCGACATCATGCTCAGAGGCAGCCTCTTAGATATCTGGAGGCACAGATCTCCCTCCGAGCGAGGTTACACGCACTACTCCTCAATATATGACACATACACTAAAATTGATTATTGGTTACTGTTGGGGGGACTGAGCATGAGGGTAAAGGCTTGCACTCACCTCCCCAGAACATACTCTGACCATTCTCCTGTCCAGCTCACACTCAAATACAGCTCGCCCAGAGTCCCGGTGTTCACCTGGCGTTTCCCGCCATACTCATTATTAGATGCTGTCTTCACAGCAGACCTGACGAAAGCAATAGAGGAGTTCTTCAGGACTAACGTAGGCTCTGTCCCGCAATTTGCCACGATCTGGGAAACCTTTAAGGTGTACATCAGGGGGGTGGTAATCTCCTCACACGCGGGGGTCTTCCGCTCTATACGCAGTAGGCTAGCAACTCTGGAGAGGGAAATCGGTACACTGGAAGGGGCATTGTCAGCAGCTGATGAACGTAACACTGCTGCGGAACTCAAGCAGAAAATAGCTGACTTCCAAGATACGGCTAATGACAAATTTAAACATATGGGAAAGTATGCCACCGCCCGCTGCTATGGGTGAGCGAAAGAGACCGGGTGCCACGCTGGCTGGGATTCTGAGACCCAAGAGAGACTTAGATAGAATGGTGGATATGAAGAATGAGGATGGGCACACCTTACACACCCCAGAGTAAATTGCAGCTCATTTCCGCTCCTATTATCTGACACTATAAACATCGCAAATACCACCTAATACCGAAGCGCTTGATGACTACCTATCATACATCAAAATGCCGTGGTTAGTGACAGAACATAGGGAACATTTGATGGCTCCCTTGGAACTCGCTGAAATTCGAGACGCACTATGAAGCATGGCAGCAGGTAAAGCACCAGGAGCAGATGGTCTAACTGTGACTTTTTATAACGCATTCCAGGACCTGCTGATCCTCCATCTTAAAACCCTCTACAAGGAAATGGCGGAGGCGGGGGTCATGCCCCCCTCCATGAGAGAAGCAGTGGTAGACACAATATTGAAGGCGGGCAAATCGCCCACTCACTGCTCTTCGTATAGGCCCCTGTCCCTGCTAAATGTGGACGCTAAAATTTACGCGAAGATTTTGGCAAATAGACAGGCGCCCTTAATGCCGGATATTATCCATCCAGAGCAGGCGGGCTTTGTCCCTAGCTGCAACTTATTGCAAAATCTGAGGACATTGTTTGGCGTAGTGCAGAGGCTGGATCCAGAGGTCAGGGCGGCTGCGGTCTTCCTCGATGCCGAGAAGGCCTTTGACTCCGTGGAGCGGGGGTTTATGTTTGCTGTACTGCGCAGGATTGGGGTCGGAGAGGTATTCTTACACTTGATAACAGTGTTGTACACATTGCCTACCGCCCAGGTACGGATCGGAGATGCAGCCTCTAATACATTTGCCATCACTCGGGGAATTCGTCAGGGATGTCCCCTATCCCCTTTATTATATGCACTTGTAGCTGAACCACTGGCGTGCGCAATTCGGGAATATCATTCCCACAGAGGGTTGCGGTTCCCAGGGTACACACTGAATATATCCGCGTATGCGAACGACACCTTGCTGTATATTCGAAATATGGAAGATAACCTGTCCCCCATACTGCGAGAAGTGGTTCTATTTGGCGTCCATTCGGGGCTGCGAATCAATTGGGACAAGTCTATAATATTCCCTCTCACTCCTGTTACAGTGGCGCCCGTCTTGGATTACCCCTTGCGCTAGACCACGGACCCGGTAAGATACTTAGGTATAAAGGTCCACACTGACCCAGTAGTGGTAATCCGAGAAAATTACAGAATAGCTGCGCAGAAGTTAACAGAGGCTGTAGACCGGTGGATTAGGCTCCCACTGTCGTTAATGGGGAGGGTGGCCATAATGAAGATGGTTGTTCTCCCAAGGTTCATTTTTTTATTCCAAAACATACCAATCCTGTTGCCGCGCTCCCTTTTGAAACTTGAGCTTCACACTCAGCTTATTAGATTGGCATGGGCCGGGAAGCAGCCCCGTATACGGTGGGATTCTCTCACCTTGCCCTATGAGCTGGGTGGGTTGGGTGCCCCAGACCTGGAGAAGTACTATAGAGCACAGGGCACATTTGCCCACTATTGGATACATGGCCCACATGACATGCCTTACCTGTACCTGGAAAGCAATGCAGCGGATATACTCACCCTGCCCCAGACCCTATTATGCCCACCTTCTAGGCGACAACAAATATTCGATTCCCTGGCTGGCACGGCCCAGGCGTGGCAAACATTGTTACACATGCAGGCAGGGGCTATGCTGTACTCGCCAGAGATTCCTCTAGACTGGTGCTTGTGGTTTCCCTTGGGGCAGGATGGTGGGGCACGGCACACACTACGGACTGTAGGCATCCAAAAGATGGGGGACTTTTTTCAAGAGGGGGCGATAGTTAGCTGGGAGGCTCTGCAAGGCCCAGAAGCAAAACCGTCGGGTTCCGAACTGTTCCACTTTTATAGGGCTCGGCACACCTGGCATGCCCTGTTGGGCGACGACATGATGGAGCCGCAGGCAATGGGTGCCCTCACTTCTCTCATTAAGGTTAGTGAACCGCACAAACTGATCACTAGGTTTTATTCCAGTATGCAGGAGACCCGGCGTGCAGAAGTCCTGAAGGTCAGGCGGGAATGGCAGCGGGAATTGGGTGCCCCTCTGAGTGACAAAGAATGGCAATATTGTCCTCCAGGTGTTGCAGGTGCCAGATGTCATGTAATCTGATGTTAGACAACCATCCCTGAAAGTATAAGGTCGTTTTACGACAGCAAGCCCACGCCGGGGGGAGGGGTGAGGTTGGAATCAAGAGTGAGGTCCAGGACGCAATTAAAGTCACCCCACCAAATAGCTGGAGCGCGTGGGTCTCAGAGGAGGACCAAGGTGAGGTTATCCAAGGACGCAGAGTGACCAGCATTTGGGGCATAAATGGCAAGTAATGTGAGGGCCTACAGTCCAAATGACCCTCCACTGCAACGTACCAGCCATTAGGATCCACCCTATTCATTATCACTATGAATGAGTACCCCGGTGTGATCTAAATCAATACTACCCTCGTATAAGCCGATGTTGACATCCCAAGCACCTGGCCCCTCCATTTCATTAGGAATTTGTGTAATTTTGTCACCGTCATGTGTGTTTCCTGTATGAACGCGATGTGTGTGTGGTGTCGTTTAAGGTGAATACAGTGCCTCTTGGTAGGAGTTAAAAGAACAATTGATGGACAGAATGCAGAAGAATGTCATACATTCACCCCAGTGCAGAGATCTGGGCCTAAATCCATCGTTTTTTCGCTCCCCATGCCAATCCAGTTTGAACCCAGCCATATGCAAATCAGACTTGACCCTGTGCCCAATGGGAACAGAACTGCCAGGCCAGGTCCTCCCTGGACTGGAAACAAAACCTCACTACGTCTCTCCGTTGTACTCTCCCTCCTACCCCTTTACTCCACCCACTTTCCCCTTTACGCTCCATTTATCCCTTCTCTTTTGCTCTCTTATTGTTTTCTCATTGAGACCTAGCCGCTTGACTGATGCCCGGTGGAGCTACCTGATAGCTATAGAGGAGATGGGCCGTGGACTTCCCCCTCGGCCGTCACCTACCCAGCCGGACTTTGGGCAGACTCTCCTTTGTCTCTTCATCCATCCTTTCTCCATCCTTTCTCCCTCCTACACCTTTACCCCACCCCCTTACCCTTCTAAGCTCCATTTATTCCGTCTTCCGACGCTCTTGAAATGTTTTCTCGTAACTGATGTAACTTGCAACTGATGTAATTTTGTAACTCTGTGGATCCTTATGTAAAGCGCTCTGATACCTCCGTGTCTAGGCAGCGCTATATAAAACTCAAATAAATAAATAAATAAAAAAAGCATCCTAGGATCGGTTTCAGAGTTTTACCCCCCATCAGCCAGGATAGCTTGACTCCAGTGGCATGGAGAGCACGGGACCTACATCTGGGCATTCCTGTCCCACTCGGGGTGACAAATGCAAAAAGAACAATTGATGGATAGAATGCAGAACAATGTCATACATTCACCCCAGTGTAGAGATCTGGGCCTAAATCCATCGTTTTTCTGCTCCCCATGCCATTCCAGTTTGAAACCAGCCATATGCAAATCAGTCTTGACCCTGTGCCATATGCAAATCGGTGATGGATTCAACCCAGATCTGTGACTGGGGGTGAGTGTCTGAAAAGTATCAGCACTCCGTCCCTCTTCGCCTTGTGTTTGCTTTGTTCACCCTAAGTTGGCAGGGTATGCCCAAACATGGGTCCCTTGCTCACTTTGCCACTGGATTCAAGCTAGCCTGGCTGATGAGGAGTGTTACCCCGAAACCGGTCCCAGGATGCTTGTTTCTGGTACAGAGGAGACCTGGCTTGGCAGTTCGGGCTGAACTGTTCCCATGAGGCACAGGGTAAAGACTGATTTGCATATAGCTGGGTCTGAACTGGGGTGGCGAGGTGAGCTAAAGAACGATTCAACCCAGATCTGTGACTGGGGGTGAGTGTCTGAAAAGTTTCAGTGCTCCGTCCATTATCTCCTTGTGTTTTCTTGGTAGGAGTCGCTATTCTCCCCTCACGTTCCACGTCAGTATGTTGTAATGTGGTGTCAATTCACATGGGAACACGGCCATGATATCTGGGTGTTGTCCCCCCGCCCCGCCATACAGGCATATGTCCATGCAGCCGTGTTAATGCTGCCTGCCTAGTGCATATGTGCTCCTGCAACATATAAACCAATTAAAGAGCCCCACTTCCCTCCCACCCAGTCTGGGCACCATGAGGTGCCAGGCTATTGTACAAACATCTTAAACACTTCAAACAGATAAAAATCAAGGTATTGATTTTAGTCCAACTGGGGTGCGTGGCAAGCAATGTTCCATGACTCCTGGGCCACCGGGCCCTCTGCAGCCCTCAAGGCAACCAGCCACCACCAAATCCCCCGCATCCCCCCTACTAAGCACTGTCCTAAGCACAATCCGCCCGGCCCTCTGACACAGGAGTGGGCATTACCATTCAGGTGAAACAGGGTCCCTTACAGCGGGCCATCCACCAGGCAAGGTGTGAGATCTGGCCACCGGGTGAGTCCACCGTACCATTCATTTCTGATCTGGTCGTGGAGTCCTGATCCAGCTGATGCACGGTGAATGAGTTAAGGTTCTGGTGCAACACCTCTGCCTACGTCCACTCCTCGGTCAGTGGAAGGGCAATTTCACGGTCTACTGGAGCGACAGCAGTTAATTCTGGGGGTCAGCCAAACATCAGTCTATGGAGCTTCCACCGGTGGCGTTGCTAGCCCCTTTGAGTGCAACCATGTCCAAGTGTCCTTGAGCAATGAAAAGAAGTGTTTATTCTCCCCCTCGATGACCTTAAGCCTTCCTGAGAAGAGGAGTGGATATTGCAGGCCGAGGCTCTGCAGTTGTTGTTTGACCGATGCGTAGGTGCTGAGATGCCGCTGCACCTCCATGGTGAAGTCTGGGTAACCATTGATGGTAGCATCCTCAAATTGCCTGAGGACTTTAGACCTGAAGAACTGGAGGATCAGGACCTGGTCTCTGAAGTTCAAGACAAGTGCTATCAACGGGCACAGTGGGGCTCTCGGCACGGGGGGGGCCCGGCAGGTGGTGCGCTTGTTCAATCGAGAAGAACTTAATTACCCTGCCAGCCAAAACCGTGGACACCAGCTACTGTCCCAGAAAAAGTTCCACACTAGGGTGTTCCGTGCAATCAAGGAAGCCCAGAAAGGGAATATTGTTCCAATTTGAGCAACCTTCAGTATCCTCTGCCTTGCGTTGTAGGGCAGTAATGTCCGCTTGCAAACTCCGCATTTGAGATTGTAATTCATGCACTGTGGGGCGAATTGAGGTCAAAGCGGACGCTGTGTCGTCCAACCTCTCTGCCAGTTTCCCGTGGTTCACTCTGAGCAAGCCCACATCTAGGGACACAGCATCAATCTTTGACTCCAGGGTGCTTTTAGTCTCCAGGATCACCTGCAGTATCTTTTGCAACTGACATGAATGTTTTTCGAGGGTGGTCACGAGGTGTGAAAGACACTATCACCCTACCACACACTTTGGGCAAGGAGGGATCCTTGGGCAGTTTAGGCTTCAACATCATTGTAGATAGGGGCCCATGTATTCCCAGCACAATCCCACAACTGCACACTAATGCACTACAGTGCAACAGAGACCCCTTGAGACAAGGCCCATGCTGACACTAGTCAGTAGGGCACCCCACCACCTCCGTAGTACCTGGGTGTGAGCATCTAGACCGGACTGGTCTTGGTGTCCACTGGGCCTGAGGGGATGGAAGATAGAGTGTAACTCTACACTCTTGGATCTATCTGGTGCTCCCCACCTCTAATTTGGCGCAACATGGCTCATCTGGGGCATCCATGGTCCACAACAGCCCCAAGCCTCAAGAAAGATCCTCCTGCAGACCCACATGAGGGCCGCACAGCAAGAGCCGCCCCGCAGTAGGACCCCACCTCTAGCCGAGTTAACAGGTTTAGTTCAAGGAGCCAGTATCATCTGGGGGCCCTGCATTCATCAGTGTCCTCTCACTGGTGGCTGCAGCCCGCTCTCGTGTTTTCCGCATGCTCAGGACCCTTGATAATGAGCAAAAGTAGGGCGGTAAGGAGGGGTGAGGTTCCCCCCGTCATGGCAGTCAGGACATTTGAGCCCCCAGCGTCACGCCTCCCGAACTAGCAACACCATAGGGGCCACTCAAGACCTGGGCCCCCGCATGCACAGGGAATACTCAGGCTCCACTCCCCCTCCGATGGTCCAGTTCGCCGGCCTGCTGTAAGTGGTTTCGGCCCGGTTGGCTGCTGATAGCCTCCACTTGCCTCACACTCACTCTCTGGGCTTTCCCTGGGTCCATGCAGTGCTATATGCATTTATATGCATTGTCAGATCATGTGCTGACCATTGACTCCATGTGTTTTAGTTGACTCCATTTTGAATGTACAACATCATTTTGTGCTCTCGCATGATTTCATTTTGTGCCTTCTTGCAGCTTCAGAGAGGGATGTTATTATTTCTTCACAGCACAGAGCAAAACAGCGTTGCTTGGAACAGAATGGGTGAGATGTGCGTTTGAAAGTGGGAGAGAGCAATGTACTTCTCTGTCTCGTAGTCAAAACGCAGAGGTTTGGCCAGCTTCAGTCTTGACCGCGACACAGACTGGTACGGTCAGCCTTGGTTTTGCAATAGATGAAGGGGGGGGGGATTTCTAGAAGTATCTCTCTGGGTTAGTAAAAGGTATTAAAAGGTAGAAAATCTTGGAGTTTAGGCAGGAGCTTGCTGTGGAACGGACATGTTTCCGCAGGGAACTTTGAGGGTCCTGATCCAGACTTCTGCCTGTCTTTCAAGGGCTCCTCCATTCGAGCTGGCCACAATGTTGACAGATCTTTCGGTGATGTATTTGTTTTAATTACTTCATGTATATCAGCTATAAGTTTCATTGTTCATATGTTTTCATGTTGTATAAACATGCTCTTTATATTTGATTCTTGCATTTGACAGTGCTTATTTCTTGCAGTGGGCATTCATTATTATTTGCTTGTGTTTTACTCCCTTGCCTTTGACTTGTGAGTGTTCCATTATTATTTGCTTGTATTTTACTCCTTTACATCTGACTTGTGAGTGGTTTATTATTATTTGCATGCGTTTTATTATTATTCATTGCTTGTATTTCACTCCCTGCATTTGACTTGTGAGTGTTCAATTATTGTTTGCATGTATTTTACTATTATTATCTGCTTATGTTTTATCTCATGCATTTGACAGTTGGATTACTTATGAGTGTTTTATTATTACTTGCTTGTGCACATATATAAATATATATATACACATCTGCATGTTGTTTCATTTGACATTTGGGAAAGTCTATTAGAGTGTTGCATTAATAAAGCCCTCACGCCTTATTTTAAAACTGCCTTTTGAAGGTTAATTTGCCTAATTTTGTGAGTGCTAAGTCTCCTTTCCAAGTGTTTCTTCCTACTTTATCGAGTGCCTCATCTTGGGAGTGCTGAATTTCTTTTATTTGAGAGTGTAAAGCAAGACAGTACGACGACACTGTCGCCCCATTAAGAGGGCACCACTGACCAAGGAGGGATCCCCATGCACTGCCACAAAAGCCGGGGGTCCCGCCCGGGATCGGCCACAGCCATCTTAGGTGAGGTCATAACCGCGATGAGGGTGTGCCACTTCCCTCCAGCCAATAAGTGTCCTGATCAGCCAAAGGGGGCTACACGGCTGCAGAGGTCGGGGGGTTACAACCCCATATGGGGTCCCTGGCAGCCAGCTGGTCCAGGATGATGCAGGATGAGAATGGGCCCAGGCCGGAGCTCCTGATCAAGGGGATATACGGGATGCATTCAACAGTACAAAATAATGACAGGCCACGCTGAAAAACCTTGATTTGAGATTTGCACCTGCAGTCTTTGGTTTTCTGGTCCATATCTCTCGGCAAGCATTACAAATATATCTATTTACTTCACAACTTAGCCTACCCAATTACTGAATTGTCATTTTTAATGGCCCTAATTCATGAAAACCAATTTTTGGGACAGCTTGTAGATCCAGTTTCCTCTATGGGATGCTCAATATCTAGTTTTGTGTAGACTATGATCCTCTTGGAGACTGGGGTTGCCAGGTTGTGTGCTTTCATAATTAACTTGAATTAAAAAATCGATTACCACCAGGGCCAGACTGGCCGTAGCAGACACCAGGCGTATTCCTGGTGGGCTGGAAGGGTGGGGCCGGTTTTGGGACAAAGGGGCGGTTTTGCAGCAGCGCTGCAATATCAGCTCCCTGTACCAAAAGCAGCAACAGCAGTGTTTCCCCCAGCACCCTGCCCCCCCGCCCCCAGCAGCAGGTCTGACTTAATTGCCAGGGCTGGTTTGAGTTCCTAGTCCGGCCCTGATTACGACAGATCTCATTGCACCAATACAAGTGAAATTAGCAAAAAATAAATATTAGCTAGCTTGTATACAAATATATTTCATACTAAAAAACGAATATTGCGCAAAAAACATAACATTGTTACTCTAGTGTCTCCAATTAGCCTAATGCAATAATAATGCCTGCGCAGATGCACAGGGCCTTTATTTGTAAATAAACCCATTTGTGATTTAAAACTTTATGAAACAATTACATTTTATCCAATTTTGCTAGCATAACAACGTTGCCCACCCATACTTAAAACATTGTCACTATAAATAAGCTGATTTAAACTTTATTCCCAATCTAAGGCAATGCACAAACCTTTATGCCCACCCTTCTACATATTCCAGTAACTGCGAAATCTAAATAGATCAATTAATCATCAGCTCATGGAAAGGAGCGTTTCTCGTTCTCTAATGTAATCAATCAGTATTATTGTATCCAATAAGAATCAAGTCCGTAGGCAAGCTTTCTTTGTATAAAAGTTCTGTAGTTTATTTGTAGACATCAATTTAAAAAAAAAAACTCAATCGAAGTACTTGTATACATAAATTACATCAGCCTACGTGTTTCGTCCACACTTTGACGTCGTCAGGGCTAAAAAAAGGAAAGAATACGTATATCAACTTTTTAACACCTGAACTTGTTCCATACAATAATTTTTGTCATTACAAATCACATCATAAAGTATCCATATCTTGAATCACACAATAACTGAAAAAGCCTGCCTATATCCAATCTATAAAACATTCGTTCGCCCAGGATGTTACTTAAATTTCGTGAAACATCATATCGTTATATCATGTGCCACATGGTCATATACATTCCCCTCCATTGATTATTGTTTGGATAATCCTAGTATTGGAGTTCCTGATCCATCCCCAATGTCCTTGTATTATTGACACCATTCCTGTGAGTCCCAGGACCCCCCTCACTCTTCATAGATAATGTGTACAATTAATGAGACATACCTCAATATTTATGCATTGTCAATTATTTCCACATAAGTATTCCTCAGTTCTTCTTCTCTTCCCATTCTTGGGGGATTATTTCTATAAGAAATATATATATGTGCAAATTTTAACCTTCATGGAATCGTCCCACTTCATCACATTAGCACCCATTTATTGAATATAAATTCAACTGGTAGCAGCCACTAATTTGCCCATGGGTTCCTGCATATCTGTATACTAATCTACCACAATGCTTCAACAAAACTTATTTCAGAAATTATTGAATATTATATTACAAGACATTCTTTACCAGTCCATGCCACCTGACTTACAACAATTCAGATCAAATCATTGAGAACCTCGTATTTTTTTATAATAGAAGAATACACCAATGCTTCCAGTGTCTAGTTTCACACCAAATGACCTTAATCGAAAGTTAAATAACAAAATGTACACCACCATGCCTCACACTCTGCCTCCCAGGAATTGCCTATGACACCTGGTCCTCCATAAGGCCCTGTTCTCACCTCTTTAATAGCGTTTTTCCATTCTGAGCGTCAGTGACGCAGCCGGTCCGATAAATTCCGCTGTGCACTGACACCCGCCTTTGGTCTCAATTTAAATGCATCAAGGACCAATCAGATTCAAGTACTTGAATACGCTTCATTAGCATATTCAAATTGTGGTTCTCACTCTGGTCCACTCTTGTTTTTGACCAATCAGCACCAATTTGTGTCAACCCCCGCCCCAGGAAACGGTCTTAGCGATCACGTGTACTACGCAAGGAGTGTCTCTCTTCCTGCTCCGAGCCAGGAAGTACGCCGTGTGATCCTGTACAGGGTTCTGGCCTGACCTGCCTGTAGTTGGGCCTGGCCAGCCTATTTAGCCACACCCCTTCAACCAAACATGACAAATCCCTTGAGACAAGTCCATTACGCATGAGAACAAGGAAGTAGCCTCTTGTGCGCAGTCACTTGTAAAATACAACGTTCCTTCACCTGTACATGACTCCAGCCTATGTTATTCCCCCGATGCCACAACCACATGAATCGGAAAAAAAGATTTATTTCTATTTTTATATACTTACATATTAATCAACACAATACCTCCATTTTAATCTATGGCATGCTTAATGAATTCTGTTCTATGTGGGTGTTATGTTCTGACCGCTAGATCTCTGTGCTTAAAACATTCATTACGGCATTTTATTATCTATTATTGCCTAGCGGAATCGTCTGGTCTGTGGAGCCCATTACAGCGTTTGCGTCTTCACTGCAATCGAGCAAGATTATTTATCACAAAACTGCACGTAGTGTAGAATCGCCGCTGTCACCCAGCGCGAACCAATTTACGGCGTTTAATTCTCTACTACAATCAAGCAAGAATATTTATCCCAAAACTACAAGTAGTGTAGAATTGCCGCTGTCACCCAGCGTGAACCAATATATCACTACCCCTGACACTGTCACCATTGCCATTTTCACCGTCGGTGAAGGTTTCCAAACAATAGAATCTAATCAAGACCCAGTACTTAATCTCTAAGGCCCCAGAATTAATGAATTTCTATCCCAAATAGCCAACCACAACATCTATTGGTCAAATATCAACTATGAACCTGTCCCCCTCGTCTCTATTACAATTGGTGGAGGTTACTGGTTATTAAGATCCTAACAGGACTAAGTTCTTCTTCTTGAGAGAATTTGTCTAAGGAAGAACGTCTAGCCATAACCAATTTGAAGAATGATAACAGTATAGTAATACGTGAAGCCGATAAGGGCGGAAACATAGTTATAATGAGGAGGTCAGAATACTGTGTTGAGATCGGGAGACAACTCAGTGGTACCATGTGTTATAAAAAACTGAGTTCTAATCCCACTAAGGAAGCAGGTAGACACATCACAGAAAGACTTTATTCATGGAGGGAACAGGGATTATTGGATGAACAGGAATACAAATATTTGAATAATACAAATCCAACTTTCCCTTTCATATATATCTTACCAAAGGTTCACAAGTCTATGCAAAACCCACCAGGCAGACCCATAGTCTCTAGTATAGGGAGTTTGACTGTGCATCTCTCAGAATTTGTAGATTTATTTTTAAAACCCTTAGTGGTGAATCTACCTTCATACATAAGAGATACAATGGATGTTCTCAACAAACTGCAAGATATGGTTTGGGAACACGGAATGAGTTTCGTCACACTAGATGTAGTGGGATTATATACATGTATTGAGAATGAAAATGGGGAACAAGCCCTCAACCATTTCTTGGGGAGTCGCAGTGCAAGCTTACAGGATCATTCAAAAATGATTTTGGAAATGAGTGCCCTGATATTAAAGAACAATTTCTTTTTGTTCAAGGGTGAATGGTTTCATCAGATTAGGGGCACGGCAATGGGCTCCAGGTTCGCTCCTTCTTATGCCAACCTCTTCATGGGGTGGTTTGAGAAGGAGCATGCCTGGAGTAAGAGAGCTGCTAGATGGATTGACTCAATTTTATTTTGGGGCCGTTTTATAGATGATGTCTTATTGATTTGGAGAGGGACAGGCCAAGAACTTATGGACTACTTTGAATTTTTGAACAGTAACGAATACAATGTCAAATTTACCATGTGTCATCACAGTGAGCGGATTGAATTTTTAGATGTTGAGTTGTTTATAGTAGACAACAGCATACACAGCAAGTTATTTCGGAAGAAAACTGCGACTAACTCCAACTTAAGAGCGGACAGTGCCCATCCCCCTGCTGTAATTAAGGGTATTCCTTACGGCGAGATGGTGCGGATCAGGAGGAGTTGTAGTTTCGATGATGATTTCAGGGCTGGATTGGATGATTTACAGTGAAGGCTGTCTGGCTGAGGTTATGCCTCAGATGTTTTAGAGAAAGCCAGAAGAAGAGTGCACACTATGAGAAGGGAGGCCACATTAATACAGAAGGAGAGGGTGCAAGCCAGGGAACGAATAGCCTTCATCTCTACATATGGTATACACCATAACAAGATTTTTAAAATCCTAAACAAAAATTGGAATCTACTAAAAGGAGTACCAGGCTTGATTGAGGTCATTGCTGATAAACCAGTGGTAACGTACAGGAGATGTCCCACTATTAGAGATCTGATTACAAGAAATTACCTTGAACCCACATGCACACAGGGAGGGAATTGGCTCCCAGAGCAACCTAAGGGGTTTTACACATGTTGTTCATGTAACATTTGTAACTTTGGTATAAATTGTATCAAGGAGTTCAAGTACAATACTAGCAAGGGTTACCGCATCAAGGAGTTTATTAACTGTAACAGTTGTGGAGTGATATATATTATACAATGTGAATGTTTTAAAATGTACATAGGTAGCACAAAGAGACCACTAAAACTGAGGATACAAGAACATAGTTGAGCCATAGCTAATGATGATATTAGGTCACCTATTTATCAGCACATTAAAGATAATCACCCCGATAAAAAGAAAATCAGATTTCATGGAATACAGAGAATTATTCCTAACGTGAGAGGAGGGGATTGGGAATTGGAATTGAGGCAACAGGAGGCAAAATGGATTAGTAAATGCAGATCAGTAACGGAGGGTTTGAATAGTGAAAATGAACTGCATTATTTTTTGAACTAGTAACAGGGGTGATGCTTGGTAGACTTGTTCGCATGAGGTGCCCTGGGGAACTAAGGGCAAGTTGAACTGGGATTCAAATTGGAATCCTGGTCTGTTTTCAGGATTGGTTGGCCTTTGACAATTATGGAGTCGGGAGACGTGATGATTGAACTTATAAGACCGAAGAGTGTGCCCGCCATCAGGCGTAGTATAGCTGACTTGGGACTAAGTGATTTTGTGGTGAAGTATCTTGGATAATAATTGAACAACTTTGGTGCCTTTAAGAAGAAGAACTTAGTCTTGTTAGGATCTTAATAACCAGTAACCTCCACCAATTGTAATAGAGGCAAGGGGGACAGGTTCATAGTTGATATTTGACCAATAGATGTTGTGGTTGGCTATTTTGGATAGAAATTCATTAATACTGGGACCTTAGAGATTAAGTACTGCGTCTTGATTAGATTGTATTGTTTGGAAACCTTTACCGACGGTGAAAATGGCAATGGTGACAGTCTCAGGGGTAGTGATATATTGGTTCATGCTGGGTGACAGCGGCGATTCTACACTACTTGTAGTTTTGGGATAAATATACTTGCTTGATTGTAGTAGAGAATTAAACGCCGTAAATTGGTTCGCGCTGGGTGACAGCGGCGATTCTACACTACGTGCAGTTTTGTGATAAATAATCTTGCTCGATTGCAGTGAAGACTCATACGCCATAATGGGATCCACGGACCAGATGATTCCGCTAGGCAATAATAGATAATAAAATGCTGTAATGAATGTTTTAAGCACAGAGATCTAGCGGTCAGAACATAACACCCACATAGAACAGAATTCATTAAGCATGCCATAGATTAAAATGGAGGTATTGTGTTGATTAATATGTAAATATATAAAAATATATTTTTTTTTCCGATTCATGTGGTTGTGGTATCGGGGGAATAACATAGGCTGGAGTCATGTACAGGTGAAGGAACGTTGTATTTTACAATATATAGTGACTGCGCACAAGAGGCTACTTCCTTGTTCTCATGCGTAATGGACTTGTCTCAAGGGATTGGTCATGTTTGGTTGAAGGGGTGTGGCTAAATAGGCTGGCCAGGCCCAACTACAGGCAGGTCAGGCCAGAACCCCGTACAGGATCACACGGCGTACTTCCTGGCTAGGAGCAGGAAGAGAGACACTCCTTGCGTAGTACACGTGATCGCTAAGACCATTTCCTGGGGCGGGGGTTGACATAAATTGGTGCTGATTGGTCAAAAACAAGAGTGGACCAGAGTGAGAACCGCGATTCGAATATACTAATGAAGCGTATTCAAGTACTTGAATCTGATTGGTCCTTGATGCATTTAAATTGAGACCAAAGGCGGGAGTCAGTACACAGCGGGATTTATCGGACCGGCTGCGTCACTGACGCTCAGAATGGAAAAACGCTATTAAAGAGGTGAGAACAGGGCCTTATGGAGGACCAGGTGTCATGGGAAATTCCTGGGAGGCAGAGTGCGAGGCATGGTGGTGTACATTTTGTTATTTAACTTTCGATTAAGATCATTTGGTGTGAAACTAGACACTGGAAGCATTGGTGTATTCTTCTTCTGTTATAAAAAAATAAGAGGTTCTCAATGAATTGATCTGAATTGTTGCAAGTCAGGTGGCATGGACTGGTAAAAAATGTCTGGTAATATAATATTCAATAATAATTTCTGAAATACGTTTTGTTGAAGCATTGTGGTAGATTAGTATACAGCTATGCAGGAACCCATGGGCAAATGAGGGGCTGCTATCCGTTGAATTTATATTCAATAAATGGGTGGTAATGTGATGAAGTGGGATGATTCCATGAAGGCTAAAATTTGCACATATATATATTTCTTATAGAAATAATCCCCCAAAAATGGGACGAGAAGAAGAACTGAGGAATACTTATGTGGAAATAATTGACAATGCATAAATATTGAGGTATGTCTCATTAATTGTACACATTATCTATGAAGAGTGAGGGGGGTCCTGGGACTCACAGGAATGGTGTCAATAATACAAGGACATTGGGGATGGATCAGGAACTCCAATACTAGGATTATCCAAACAATCATCGATGAAGGGGAATGTATATGACCATGTGGCACATGATATAACGATATGATGTTTCACGAAATTTAAGTAACATCCTGGGCGAATGAATGTTTTATAGATTGGATATAGGAAGGCTTTTTCAGTTATTGCTTGATCCAAGATATGGATACTTTATGATGTGATTTGTAATGACAAAAATGATTGTATGGAACAAGTTCAGGTGTTAAAAATTGATATACATATTCTTTCCTTTTTTTCAGCCCTGATGACGTCCAAGTGCGGACGAAACGCGTAGGCTGATGTAATTTCAGTTATGCAAGTTCTTCCATTGAGTTTTTTTATTTTTAAATTGATGTCTACAAATAAACTACAGAACTTTTATACAAAGAAAGCTTGCCTTCGGACTAGATTCTTATTGGATACAATAATACTGATTGATTACATTAGAGAACGAGAAACGCTCCTTTCCATGAGCTGATGATTATAATAGGAATGTGGCTTAGGAGCAGTGGACCACGGAGAGTCGAGCGTTGAACAAACACAATACTTCTAATTAATATACCTAAAATACTCACCAGTGCGCACACGTGTGAGGCCCTCACCGCCTTCTATATTGGATATATTAGATTAATTAATCATTAGTCAATATAGTTCTCAGGATTAGATGGGATATTGAAATATTTCCAAGGTAACTTCACATGCAGTGTTCTTCCTCCTGCTGGCCCCTTTCCAAGAGGTAGAGAAAGCTTCCCTATTCAATACATTATGACGGAAATAGGTTTAAGGTGGATTGAAGCATGTGCAAAGGCTTACATAAATATGCACTAGAAACTTCTGGTTGACCTCCAATTTCATTTGTAAAGCTGTTTCTATCATTCTGTAGTCTATTCTGAGTGTAATATACTCTAGAAAGCAACAACGCATGATGGCCTCTCTCTCTCCTGAAGGAGCACTGGCTCAAACAAATATACTCTTGTTTTCCAGCAAAGGTCAACATAAGGATGATCTGCACCGGACATGAACCTCAGCATGTGAAAGCATTTTACCTCCCATGATCTGGAGCAATAAACTAGACAAGACAATCCTTGGCAGACACAGACAGCAAATCAGAACTACCTTCTGGCACTCAAGGACAGAATTGTTACAATTATGGACCTCATGCAATGGATGATTGCAGACACTGCATATGTAAGGAATTTCCAAATAGGGTAAAGGTTTCTGCTCCACATACCTCAGAAATAGGGGACAACTAACTAATTAGAAACCATGTGGAAGGGAAAATTGTTTGAAGGATGCCCATTACAGGAATATTTAAAAAGTGGTGTTCGAGCACAGTTGCGGGGAGTGTTTACATTCACCCCATGGCTAGCAATGCTTCCTTAAAACCGGATTTGTATACTTTGAAACAAAACTCTGAGAGTGTTTGCCATTACTGGGAAGCTGTGTTTGCTGTGCTGCATGGTGCTGCCATACACAAAATCTGCAGTGGTGATAGCATGCTACAACATTTATCTCCTCGCCCACAAAGTGCTACAACATTATCCCAATATCACAAGGTCTCAGCCCCAATAACGCAACAGAATAATTTACATTTCTAGTTCACAAACTTGTTTTCCCCTCAAATATTACTCACAGGGACACAACCTTATTGTTAATGTTAATGAGTTTGTAAAGCATTCTAATGCCACATGGTGTCTTGGCGTTAGTGTTAATAGAACCGGAAAATGAAATACAGCGAGAGATGAGGCTGGACCTGGGATATAAGACCAAAGGGTGCTTATAAGGAGCAGAAACAGAGCTAAGCTAATTATTTAAAAAGCCAAGTTTTTAGATCCTTCCTAAATTTCAGGAGATTAGGTTGGACTCGTAGGTGATTTGGTAAAGAGTTCCACCATTTCGAGGTGGAATATGAAAAAACGTCTTCCTCCCCCGCTGAGATTTGTTTATTCTGGGGACAACTATTTTTTTGCCGGTGCTAGACCACAAGGTACAGGAGGGAGAGTACCAGTTGAAGATGGCCTGCAAAAAAAGCAGACCTTCCTGATGTGTCCCTTATGGACACAACATAGGGCCTTGAATTCTATTCTGCTCTGATGGGGAGCCAGTGAAGATCCCTGATGGTTGAAAATGAGCAGAACTTTGGAAGATTCATCAACACTCTGGCTGCCGCATTTTGAAGTGTCTGTAGTTTGTGAAGAAAACGTGTTTGAGATCCAACAAATAGAGCATTGCAATAATCAATTTTAGAGATAACTAGAGCTAGGATAACTGATTTTCTTAGCTGCTATAAATGGGTTTTCTGGTTAGATAGGGTATGCACCTAAACCAGGCAGAATCCACCACTCCAGTCAGGATAAGGAGATTACACTTCTAAAATAACCCCTGCTCACCCCCTTGGTAGCTTTGCACGAGCAGTCAGGCTCATCTCAGATGCAATCTGTAAAGCATTTGCACATAACACACAATAATACAGTGAAAACACTACAAAAGTACCTCACCAGTTTTAGAAAAATATCCAATATTTATTTGTGTAAAACAAGACCAAAACGATAAAAATCCAACATATGGTGATAAAAATATTAATAATGCAAAAATAGGTTTTATATACAATTCCTTGAAGTCAGAAGCTCCGTCACAGGCTATCACGGTGTCGTGAACAAACAAATCCAACAGTTCCGCCCGGTCGTGGCGTAGCTGGCCAGCTACGGTGTCAGGGAGACGCATAAAACACTACCTTTGGAGTTGAAGGGTGTCGGACCTTGCGGTGAGCTCCCGGGGAGCGGCGTCGGCAGGCGTTGGTTCCAGAAGTTGGTGCAGGAGTTGTTGGGCCCTTGAGTCATATGCGTTGCAGGTCGAATTCTGTGAGCTTGAAGTCAAGAGCACCGGCGTTGGCAGGTGTCGGGGTTGTGGTGTGAAGAGGAGCTGTGCGACATGCGGTGCGCTCAGGTCACGGTGCAGCCAGCGGCTGGGTGACGGTCATCCAGCGGCGTCGATGAGACCAGGGCTGCAGTGCGAAGCGTGACGGTGGTTGTTGTGGTGCTGACAGGTCACGGTGCAGGCTGCATCATCGTTGTTGCTGAAGCGCTGTCGTCGGTAGACCCAAAGCTGTGGTGCGAGATGGAGCAATGCGATGTGCATGGCCAACAGGTTGCGGTGCAGGCAGAGGTGTCGGTAGACAAACTGGAGTAGATGGCGCTGGCGTTGATGGGTCAAGCCTGCGGTGTGGGATGGGGTGGTGCATCGTGTAACTTACGAGCAGTGCCCCCAAACCACGGTGCAGGCAGCGGCGTCAATGTCAGCTTGGAGCATCGTCGTCAGTGAGACCAGGCCGGCGGTGTGAAGCGGGACAAGGTTCAGTGTTCTCCATGAGCGATGTCCACAGGTCACGGTGCAGGCAGCGGCTTCGGGGATGACTTAGAGATACCAGGGTGGCGGTGTGAAGTGAGGCAGTGCGGTGGCCATAGGTCATGGTGCAAGCAGTGGCTCGGTGGCAGCATCGAACGGTGGGGTCGGTGAGACCAGGGTTGCAGTGGAAAGTGTGGCGGTTCCCCTCTGCGGTACCTTCAGGTCACGGCTACACCGGGGTTGGCGGCGTCGGGTTACCTTTCTCCTCTGTGGCAGCTGAAACCTCCAGTTCCAGAAGCTGGTACCCAGAAGTTGTTGACGTCTTTGATTTCCCTGAGACTTCCAGCAGGAGGCAAGCTCTACATCAAGCCCTTGGAGATGCTTTGTATGCAGAAAGAACAGTCCAGTCCTCTCACTGCCCAAGACAGAAGCAGCAACTGCAGGCCAACCCAACAAATCAACAGCAAAGGGGCAGTACTCCTCCTGGCAGTTCTTCCAGCTCTTCTTCCAGGCAGGTTCCTTAGCCAAGCAGTAATCTAAAGTTCTGGGGTCGGGCCCCAATATTTATACCATATTTTCCTTTGAAGTTGGTACAAACAAAGTTCCCCTGGCACACATAAACCAGTTCTGCCTGGCTCAGGCCAGGTTCACTACAGGAGGTGGAGACAGCTTTGTGGAAGGCAGCCACAGTCCATTCAAGTGGTAGCGATAACTCCGCCTACTACTCTGAATGCAGGCAGGGCTATTCAGCCTGACTATGAGTCACCCAGGAAAGGCAGGACACACCTCAATCGTCCCTTGTGTCTGTGTAGTGTGATTGCACATCCCCAGCTCCTGTCACTCCAACCCCAGGTGGTGAATACATCCATGGCAGAGGCGCACTGGATGATTAAGCAAGAAAATGCCCACTTTCTAAAAGTGGCATTTTCAAACACACAATGTAAAAATCATCTTTACTAAAAGGTGTATTTTTAAATTCTGAGTTCAGGAAGATTAAATTCCATTTCACTATCTTGTCCCAGTGGAAAGTTAAAAGTTAAAATGTTACAGTGCAGCTCCCATGGTAGGCTATGGAACAGACAGCCTTTGAATAGTGAAAAACGAAATACACAGTATTTCACTATCAGGACATGTAAAACACACTAGCAGATGTCCTACCCTTCACATACACTGCACCCTGCCCATGGAGGTACTTTGGGCCTACCTGAGGGGTGCCTTACATGTTAGAAAAGGGAAGGTTAGGGCCTGGCAAGTGGGTGCACTTGCCAGGTTGACATGGCAGTAATAACTGCGCACAGACACTGCAGTGGCAGGTCTGAGACACCTTTGAAAGGCTACTCCTGTGGGTGGCACAATCAGTGCTGCAGGCCCACTGGTAGCATTTGATTTACAGGCCCTGGGCACACCTGCGCACATTACTAGGGACTTATTAGTAAATCAAATATGCCAATCCTGGATATATCAATTAGTAACACTGAGAGCATATGCACTTTATCACTGAAGAGCAGTTATAAAGCTCCCAGAGGGTAAACAGCGTTTACCACGCATGCCTAACAACGCATGTCATAACAACGCGGTCGTTACAACGACCACATTGTTATTTCGCATACCGTTACAACGCAAGTCCGAACAACGACTCGCGTTGGGAGGCAGAAGGTGTTGGATTTAAAATCCAACACCTTCCCTAGTGTCCGCACAGACTGGAGTTGGAATAGTAAATTATACTATTCCAACATCCAGCGCCCCCTAACGCAAGTCGTTGTTCAGACTTGCGTTGTAACTGTATGCGAAATAACAACGCGGTTGTTGTAACGACCGCGTTGTTATGGCATGCGTTGTAAATGGGTGCGAAAAAACATCATATATTCCTCCCAGAGTCTTAAAACCAACGACAAATAGGCCAAAAACTGGATGTCAAAAAGCAAAATGTCTGGGGTTAAACCTGCTGAAAAACCCAAGTCTAACATTACCTCTATTGGGAGAAAAGGTAGAATTGTTTTTAAGATTCTCAGCATAAGAAAGCAGGAAGATGTAACCCGTTTTGAATGCTCAATGTAGGTCAATTTGTTGTAAAACATGAACCCCAAATTTCTTGCCTTATGCACCAGTGATGGGAGAGGGCCCAGATTTGGTGGCCACCAGGTTTTGTTCCAGAAGGTGGGGTTGTTGCTATTTGGCAACACCTCTGATTTCTCTGAATTGAGCTTTAAACAGTTCAACTGCATCCACTGAGCAATACTGCGCATGCAGGAGTTGAACTACAGGGCCCCTCTTCCAGGGTCTGAGGAGAAGGGCATCACTAGGAGATTTTAATTACTGGTACAATGACCCCCAGGAAGGGGTACAATCAGCTGAGATGACTGATCTTCTTTCAAATCTAAATTTTACCCAACATATCTCATCCCCTACTCACTTGAAAGGGCATATCCTCGATCAAGTCTGGACTATTGGTCTGACCATCTCTACCCCTACAATTGTCCCTTGCATTTGGTCCGACCACTATTTAATAAAATTTACATGTACTCTTCCGGCTATTGAGAAAATTAGTACGGCTGAAGGCAGTTCTGCCAGAAAATGGAATAATGTCAACAAAAAGGACTTTCTTGACACATTATCCAACACAGTTCCATCCTCTGGCATTGACATTAATGCATCGGAAATGAACGTATCCGAGTGGCTACTTAATGCTAGCAATAAGCATGCACCTTTTAAAAAAGTTAAACTGGCCCGTCGCGCAGACGCACAGCGATGGTTCTCCACTGAACTTAAAATCCAGAAGTTGACTTTGCGCCAACTTGAGAGGCAGTGGCGACTGAAGTACTCCCCCGATAAAAAACTTCTCTATATTGCAGCTCGGAAGGAATTTAAGAAGAACATCCTTATGGCCAAAGCCGCCCATTTTTCTGCGCGTATTTTGAAGTCCAATAATAGTTCCAAGGAAATTTTTTCTATTATCAATGAATTAGCCAATCCTGATAGAATTCTTCTGAAGGCTACACCCTCCCAAACACTGTGTAACTCTTTAAATGATTATTTTATCGAAAAAAATTATCACCATCAAAGCCAGCATCCCTAAGCATCTTTCCATCCAGAACCCTTCTGCTGTGCATAGTAACAATTGTAGTATTAGCTGTTTCCCCTCTATCAGAATGGAGACTTTCCAAGATCTTCTTGTAAAAGTTAAATCAGGTGCCCCCTCTGACTGCTGTCCACCTCACATACTAAAGGACTGCCTTGCAGTCTATCCGGGCCCGGCACTCGCTCTTTTGAACGAGTCACTTTTATCTGGCCAAGTCCCCTTGGCTTTCAAGAAAGCCACAGTGGTACCCCTCCTAAAAAAACCTGGAGCAGATCCTGCACTCCTGTCTAATTACCGCCCGATCTCTTTGCTTCCTTTTTTGGCGAAGATCCTGGAAGGCCATGTAGCTAAATGCTTATCTAATTTTTTGGAGGAATCTAAATACCTGGACCCTTATCAGGCAGGGTTTCGGCCGGCCCACTCTACTGAAACTGTAATCCTCGCTGTCCTGGATACTCTCCGGGACAATGCAGACAGATGTTCCCCTCAGGCACTGGTATTACTGGACCTCTCTGCCGCCTTTGACACGGTCGACCACACTATTCTGCTCGACCGTGTCAAACATGCTGGTATTCTAGGTACGGCGGCTCTCTGGCTTGCTTCCTTTTTGGAAGATCGTTCCCAGGCCGTTTGCCAAGGCCATTTTTCAGCTCCCCCACGTAAAATCACTTGTGGCGTCCCACAGGGCTCGACCCTTTCTCCCCATCTATTTAATCTTTATATTGCCCCCTTGATCCAGTCCCTTAAAGATATGAATGTGACTGTTTTTAATTATGCAGATGACCTCCAATTACTTTTCAAGATCGATAACTCACAAAACTCGGTCATGGACTTTCAGGCTACAATGCGGCACATTCAACAATGGATGGACCTTAATCATCTTAAACTGAACCCGGGTAAGACAGAGCTTGTTCTTACTGGGGACAGTCATAAGTACTGGGGCCCCCATTACTGGCCTCCAGAGCTAGGACCTTCTCCTTCCCCGTCCCCCTCGGCCAAAACACTTGGAGTTTCTCTTAACAATGACCTTTCATTAAAAACCCAGGTTGGTGCGGTCATTTCCAAGTGTTTCTTCCAAATGCGTAAGATCAGGAAGATACACCGCCTTCTTACTCGGGAAGCCTTGATTATGGTCATAATAGCCACTGTCCTGTCACATCTTGACTACGCCAACTCTGTGTACTTGGGCATGCCCCTCTATCTGCTCAAACGGCTTCAGATGGTCCAAAACCATGCAGCCCGACTGATTTTCCAACAACCTAAATGGCAATCAGCAACTCCCTTGCTGAAGAAACTGCACTGGCTCCCTATCGCCCAGCGCTGTGCCTTTAAAACAGGCTGCCTTATTTTTAAATCCTTGCATGGCAATAGTCCTGTTTTCATCAACAGCCTGATTTCTAAACATACCCCCTTACGTAACCTACGTTCTGCCCATCTCTCACTCCTTATCACTCCGACATTCAAGCGGGTGCGTCAAGGAGGCCGTAGATTTGCGATTCTTGCCCCTAAACTGTGGAATTCTTTTCCGCTGGAAATACGGTCTTGCACTAACCTCCTGCAGTTTAGGAAGTCTCTCAAAACATGGCTTTTTGAACAGGCCTATGATTGATGTTCTACCGGATAGCACTTGGAGCCTCTTATAGCGCCATGAAGCCTCCTGGTGTACGTGCGCTTTATAAATTATTTTTAACATTAACATTAACATTAACTAATTGGGTGTCATCAGCCTAAGAACACACAGAGAAACCACAGGATCGGATAAGCTGAATTAGAGGAGTAATGTAGGCATTAAGTAAAGTTGGACTTAAAGAGGATCCCTGTGGAACCCCACAGGAAAGCTTTAAGGGGTGGATCTGTAGCCCTCCAATGCCACCACTTGCTCTCTGTTAGAAAGGGAAAAACTTGATCAATTTGAGAGCTGTCTCTTTTATACATATCCTTTCGAGGCGGCTGACTAGGGAATAACGGTCAACTGTGTCAAATACGGGTAGTAGATCCAACAGGACTAGGGCTGCACTGTCACCTCTGTCAACAATAGTCCTGATCTCTTCTCTGACTGCTAGAAGGGCAGAATCAGTACAGTGTCTGGGTCGAAATCTGTGTTGTGCTGGATCAAGACAGTTAGTTGTTTCCAGGAACGAGATAATCTCCTGATTCATATCTTTCTCTAGTATTTTAGCCGGAAGTGATAGGAGCAAAATGGGCCTATAATAATTCACTTTCCAAGGGTCAAGTGAGGGTTTCTGAACAAATGGCAGAATAGAGGCTTTTTTCCGGGCTGCCACAAAACATCCCGACTCATGAACCATATTCAAAATTAAAGTTAGATGGGCAGAGATGGTTTTAGAGATAGGGTGGAGTGCCTCGAGAGGAAACGGGACGCAGGTGATCCAGATATGGTAGTTTTTATGAGTGAGTCAACCTTCTCGACAGTAAGTTGAGTGAATGAGCTCAGAGTTAGGGGAGAAACAGAGAGGTGCTAATTGGGAAATGGCTGCATCTATTCAAGCATCAAAGGTGGCTGAAGCTTGCTCAGGATTTTAAGGAGTATGGGTTTAGATTTGCACAGTAGAGTGTTGAGTTTCAAATTATCAATTTTTTCCAAGCCCGGCTGTTGCACTGCTGGTACTTTTGGATGATCACTATCGAGAAAAGAGGTGTTAAGTTTAAATATGATCACCTTGTGATCTGTCCAGATTAAGGGTAGTGTTTTCTCGATTTCTATGTTGGAGTCATTTGTGAAAATACCATCAGGTATATGGCTGGCATCATGAGTAGGATGTTTGATCAACTGTTGAAGACCGAAACTCTAAATTATCAAGTAAGTGTTTGGTGTTTTCATCTTCGAGTTTTTATCTTTCTTGGCCCGTAGTGTTTCCAAGGGAACAAGCATTTTGTATCACCACGAGAACATGGCCATGGGAAATCTCACTATATTTAAAATGGAATTTACTCAGGTAATATGGCTCAGCTGCCATTTTGTGTCCACCTACCCCATTTGAACAATGCCCTAAACACATGCAGGTGATTGGTTTTCCAGTTCCCCAACAGGAAGGTCACCTCCTGTCACGACTTGCCTAAATTATTTTCTTTTTTTAATTTATTGAGATTTTTCTAAAAAACAATATGACATATATTGTTACAATCTACACATCCAGGGGCTTCAACTAGAGCAGCACCACCCAACATTTTACAAATGTACTTTGAATTTTCCTCCGTTACCGTTAAAGGGCCACTGAATACAGATTCTACTCAAACCATAGTTCAAATCTTCCTAACTATTCAACATTGGTTTCAGTCTCTTCCCGTTGCTCATCTTCTTGCGGTTCCCCGAGTCCATAAAGTTCATCCATCATTGCTATATCTTCACAAATTTCCAGGGGCAACCGCTGCTTTCATACGTTACTCTTTCAGTCTCCCTAGCTTACCTGATCCCACCAAGGTTCTTCTGGAACTCATCGCACGATGAATCTTCATGGCATGGCGACACATCTCCTGAAAGCGAAAAAGCAAAAGGTTAGAAATATAATTTTAACAAGGCATAAAAAAGACAGAAGAAACTAAACAAATGTGCATACTGTGCTGATGCTATAGCAGTATAGAACACCAAGAACTACAAAAGGTTGTAGAGCTCCAACCAATCCCTGCTAGGAACTGTGGAATACGGATAAAACATTTATTGGAAAGAACATTGTTTAAAGAAAAGTCAACAAAAAACGGGTACATGTCCGTCTTGAAACTATGCTATAAAATGTACAAATCTACTGTGACATTCCTTTGTTACACTGGAAAAATATTTGCCTCACAGTTTAAATGTGCCTTAAAAATCAAATTCAAGAGGAATTTATTAGAGTTCTTAATACATTCAGTCAAAGTAGCCTTTGATTGGCAGCACTACAAAATCACCCATGGGGAAAATCATACCTAGCAAGAGGCAAGAAAAATAACAGAACATAGTGCAACACTCTCAACATATACCCCCCCACACACCTCTCATCCCCAACCTGCTGCACACACTAATTGTTTAATCAATTGGTGGGCTTAGCTTGAAGTGCGATCAGTTAGATTACCATTGCTCCTACAACTCTTGACAAGTTACACAGGCTAGTGGTCTTGACACATGGAGCCATGATACCCCATTGAAAGGACACAGGGAGACCTCTTCTCGAGGCATACTCACCCATCATCAGCCTACTGGAGTCAGTGAGTTACATAAAATGTTCTGAGAATATCTCATATTGAGAATCCAGGTCAAGTCTCATAGGAGGCCAGGATTGATAACTCAGATGCATGAGATGGTCTAGTAATGATCATTTTTTCTACCTCTGTTCCTTCCTTTGTATGTTTAATAAACTAAACGTGTTAGTATTTCCCATTTCTAAAGCACTTTTCTGATTGGATCACATTTATCCCTATAAAAAATACTACTTATTAGAACATTGGAACATTGGAATGTTGAGCGCTCCATTGAAGACAATGGAGTGTTCCAGGCTTTTAATGGCTGGTAGAAGCCTGGAGCATCAACATTCCAATGTTTGTTCACAGCTGTTGCAGTGAACAAAGGCGTCTCGGAGCCCAAGGGGATTTCATCCCTCTCGGACCCCGTGAGGCCTTTGTTTTACAAATGAAAACATTCTGCCCTCTAGGGGTGGAATGCTCTAATAGCCTTAGAGCCCTCCGCAGCGGGCTCCACTGGAAATTGAAGGCCTGCTCCCTTATTAAAGAGCCATGCCGTTGGCCCAGGCCTTTAACGCTGGAGCGGGCCTCTAATGGCCGGTACAGCCCACTACGGCGGGCTGTAAGGCTCTCAATTAGAATATGGTGACCAGTCCACCAAGTTAGCAAAGGGATGCCCTTCACTGAACTGGCCGAAGACCTCCTCTCATACTTGGGGGATCTCTGCCAGGTAGGAGCAGATATCTGTTGATTTCGCAGTGCTATTATGGTGGCAGCTCCACTAATGTCATTGCAGCTTTGCTCAGTGGGTACAAGGTTTAACACCCTGCCTCAGCAAAGATGTTTGTGTTTCACACACAAACGCCCAAAGGAGGAGTTTGCTATTGAAAAGTCCTTGATGTGCTGGCTTTTTCTCCCAGCTTGGTAGTGGGGGGTTAATTTCTTTCGGTTCCCATTTGAACAGCCAGGCTTTCCCTAGCAGTTCTGAAAAGGAAAAACGTGCACTAGAACAGCCATACTCAGTAGAGCAGGATGTCTGTCATACAATGACTGACAGCCCAGTGAAAGACAGGCTTTCAGAATCATGGTGCTTTTCCTGACTTGAAATACAGCAGGGGAATTGCAGATCTGGCGAACAACACACTCGTTGCTTTTTTGGGGGGGAAGTCATGCATCCAACAATGTCTAAATGAGCCCTTAAGTAATGTTCACCCTATCAACATATCCCACTATATTTGGCAGACTATTTAGAAAGATGTGTCCGTCATTCTTTAAATCCCGGGATTGAGTTTTACATGCTGGTCAGTCTGGGTGTTTGACCAAATGGCAGTGATGATGCAAAATTGATTTTGTTATTTGTGCGTGAATAGCATGTTAATCTGTAACCACATTAACTCTAGCATACAGGATTTACACATGATGTATTCATGATGTAATCAAATTAGATCACTTATTAGTTTTATGTTTTTCGCATTTTGATTTAGCAGAGTGAACCGCATACATACATATTGATTAACTTAAATTAGCCAGTGTGAATTTAAAGTTAACGTGAGTGAGCCTAGGTGCTCTATGCCATTTTGAAATACATGTTGTATTTTTGCTTGTTGGGCATAACATTTTTTTTTGTCTCAGATGCCAAAGTCACTGTGGTCTCATATAAAATGTTATTCCTTGCGAGCTACATTTTGATGGTTGTAGTATAGTGTTTAGTTGGTTTGGACCAAAACTTCAGCACTTGCAGTGGATGAGAAAGCTAAGGAGGTGAAATTCCTTTGTGTGATATTGTGAAGGCTGCGATTGGAGAAGGACTTGACATTGTATTATTCTGTGAGAAGGCGGCCGAAACCAGGCACGGAAAGAACACGGTTTTGATTGGTCATGGTTTGATGGGAAACTGAAGAGTGCAGTATTTTGTATGACATTTTATTTTTTAACTGTGTGAAGCTTGTTAGTCAGAGTACTTGCCCCTGTCCACCTTGGCAGGCGATGTCTTCTGTCATCTCTTGAGAGCAATGCTCCTTATTTTCCTGCTCGCAGAGATATTCTCGAGAGCCACTGCCTTTCTTTCTGAGTCTAAATGGAACCTTAATCTGGTTCCTCTTCTTATTCTATATTTGCTTCTACCAATTGCTATTGAAATTTCTCGGCCTACCCACAACTTTGGCTTAGAATTAGGGAGTTTCCTTTGTGGAAACGAGTCTTTGCTTCACTTTGCATCTGTTGCCTGAAGTTTAATGAAATCTCTGCATTATTAATGCACTGCTTGGATTAAATTCATGTAAACTATATCCAGGTGAATATCGATTTCACTAAATCAATTTGATTGTATATATAACTTTACTAAGCTGATAAATAAACCCCTCATGGTTTGCAATCTGCTCCTCTTTGTCTTTAATTGTGGGGCAAAATCTGCTTCTCTGTCAATAAAATGCTACTGATTTGAAATTTCAGCCTAAATTCGAGACAAAGATCCTCTGGGTGAAGATAGCGGAGTATTGAGAATGCGCCAAGATTAGTGAGGCGCTAAGACCATCCTTATCTCATCGTTTTGCTTTTGTGTCTGTGGATATTTTGATGGTTACCAGAATGCATTTCTTTTTATCCTTTCCATATTAATTGGGCAGCAGGATGGTCCTTAAGTGACTTCTATAATTTCCAACCTCTGGATCTGTTTGAAGAGATAAACCTCTCCATCCCATTCTTCACATCATTCAGCGTGTCTTAGGGGTCACCTCAGCTCTAACAAAACAGATTTTATTTTGTTTTCATCAGTTTTCATTCTCTTTTCAAGCAAACGTCTTGCTGAATTCAGCATGTTTGCTGAGTTCATCGCAGTGAGTCTTTCATGTTCCAACTTCTTAGGTTAGAAGAGCTTTTCATTGACTACACGTCTGGGTAAGTTAAGAGGAACTAGAGAAAAAATTCGCTTATCTTGTCCTCCCTTTTATACACTCTGTTTCTGCTTGGTGCACTCCATTTGAACCACAAAGCTCGTTATCGGTGTCAAAAACATGCGTCTCTGTTGAAACATGCTCCGCGGCAGTAAAGATGCGCCTGCCTAGGAGAAGAAAGATATGACATGAAAGGATAAAAGCCAAGAGAGACAGAGAGAGAAGCAAGCTAATTGATGTGCGACTCTGATGGGGAAGAAGAAAAGGAATCAGAGGCTGGGAAGGCAGAGTTGACGTGTGTTGTAAAGTTTGTGCAGTGTGAGAAAGGAGAGTGGAAAATAGTGAAAACACTCAAGGGGGAAGAACTGAAAAACACAATTGGGTGCCGTATTATTGTGTGGAATAATTAAAGGAGTCCAATTCAGGATGAATAAAGAGCTGGTGAGTGAATGCCATAAAACGTAGATCACAAGCGCATGGGATAGAAAGGAAAAACTGTCGTGCGTGAGATAATAAATTAGAGCTGCAGGAAGAAAAAAGGAAAAGGTACGATTCATACGTTCAATTAGACAGGGACAGATTGAGAATGCAACCATTGTGGCTGGGAGTCACTGCTGGTATTTTGCACTACTTGCGTTTGTCTGCATGAGGCGTTGCCAGGTTATAGTCCACGCCCATGGATGAAAGGTGTCAAGGGATAAGTCTGTGGCACCTCGTGTCAACCTTTGAATCATCCAAATCAGGGAAGGAAGATGTTGGGAACTTTGGAAGACTGAGCAATGCTTAGTGCGAAAGCTAGATCACTAAACGCTGAGTGGGTGGGAACATCCCTGCTGCAAATATACTTCCAGGTCATTAATGGTAGAGCATATTTAACCGCGCTACAGACAGGGTTACTTTGCCTGGCAAGCTATATTGGCTCTCAATTTTCATATACTTCACCCAACCGACACTACCTACCAAACCTCTTATTTTTTACCCTTTTGAGTTCCCTCGTGTATTTCTTACCTAGAAAACTTTTTGGCCTGTCCAGTGGTCGAAGTGGGGGGAAAAAGTAAGGGAACTGTGGGGGGAGAATCAGAAGGCGCGAATAACCCGAGGATTGGATCAGTGGGCGGAGAATGCGCAAAGCATCCCAATTTTTTGTATTTGTTTGGCATTTCACTGACCAGTTACAGCTTATGTTATTTAATTCAGCCAATGGATAGACATGATTATTCAAGTTTTAATATGAGTTATTGATATTAAAATAGATTCACAAAGTGGGATAGGTTTCCAATCACAGGATGTCCCAAATATGCTTAAAAGTGGAAGCACAAGCCATTTGTCTCAGAGTCATGGAGTTTCTGTCATTAGCACTTCTCCTCCCTTTTTCCACAAGAGCAGTTCAAACATAAATGGCAAAATATCTTAGTTTGAAAATGTTTTCTATATAATTATGGCTCTGCCATATTTGCCACATAATATAACATCTGCTGCGTAATATGACAATTTTAACTAATAAATTGTTTGTAGCTCAAACAGAACAAAAGTTACTAAAATATGTGACTTGTGTTGCTGCAAAGTGGACGGCCCTTTGCAAAGGTGACTGATCACCTTTCTCACTGTTGCATTTGTTTGTTACACTGGTACTAATAAGGCAAAATCTTTCCAGAGACTGCTAGCATGTGTAAAAATGTCCCCCCAAAAAAAGTATCAGAAAATATACTGCATTACACTGCAGCCTTGTTTTGCTGCTTAAATTAGTCAACACTACGGCATAATTTTGTCCTCCTTTGCTGCATAATTCCAGTGGCCCTAAAGCAGGCAGCACATGTTAACAGTTCTTGTGCATGAAGCAGAGAGACTGTGAAGTTTGCCAACTTAGGGGCATATGTAGAAGCCCCTATCGCCACGGGAACGTCAGTTTTACAGACGTTGTGGTGGCGATAGGGGCTGCGCCTTATGTACAAGGCAGCGTTAAGCCACTTAACGTGGCTTAACGCTGCCTTGTACATAAGGCACCCTTTCATGCTATGGTTAGTGTCAAAGGGGCAGACTGTGCATGAAGCAGCACGCATGAAAGTGACAGAATTGCATTTTAGGATTGTTTATGTCCAGGAAGGGACACCTTCCTACACATAAACAATCCTCCCCAGCACACAGACAACCTTGCACTCTGGTGCAAGGGTGCCTGCGTTGGCGCTAAGTTGTTAAACTTAGCGCCATCGCAGGGGGAAACGCATGGCTGCACCACATTCTTGTAAATATGGTGCAGCCTTGCGTTTCAGAAGTGGCGGAGTGTGTTGTTAAGCCAAGGAGGCTAACGACACACTCCACCACTTCCTAGTACATATCCCCCTTAGTTTGGTGTGCTTGCAAAACCTGCAATGCCGATCCCTGGTGAGTTGCAGCTACTACTGCTGAAACAAGGCCAATGGAGGTACCAATGGGTGAGGCGGACTGGCCTCAAAGGCAAGGCCGGATTTAGCCGGTGGAGCCCTGTGCAACAATGTTTATTGGTGCCCCCCAATGACCACCTCCGCCACCTATTCCCTCACTACCACCGTTTAACAGTGCCCCTCAGGTCTCCATAACCACACTCTCGCTCAGGTGCATTTAATTTGATTTACAGCACCACTCATACCAGTGTAGGGTGTCAGAGCACTTTACATCACACACATTGCACAGAGACAATCAATTAGAAGTGTGTAAATTACTGTATAGGAAATGTTACATAAGACAAAGGACTACAAGGAGTAGGAGTCACATGACAACCATACTAGTAGGCACTATAGTTTAATAGTGATTGGTCTGGAGAAACACAAACTCAGCATTTAAAACGTAATACCATGGTTGGGGGTTCTCTTTAATAATCAGAATTGATTCCTATCCAAATGAACAACTTTTGCAGCACTGGGATAATCGGAGACTGGGGGGAAAAACATAACGCGTTAATTTATACCTTGCAGTATGCAGCAGCTCTTAGAGGACAGTTAATACCTCTCTGTTCTATGTTAGGATTTTAACTTATAAACTGCAAGTAACAAAAGGATCTCTCTGACAAATGCAGTAACCCACTGACCTATCAATATTCTGTTCACTTTGTGATCTGCATGGTACATGTTCTTTGCAGCAGGCACATTAACCCTCTGCGCTACCTTTCCATGAGTCAAACCTTCTACTAGACAAAACTCAGATCTCTCTCTAGGAAGAACATTAATCACAGGAGTTATGACATTTTTATTGTTGCTGAAAATTGCTGGAGGCCAGGAAGGAGGCAGCAAGAACTTCTAAAACCAAAATATACTTGCAAAGACGATACCCCCACCCAAAGTTAGCATCCGGTGTGGTCACACCAGCCACACCGCCCTAGAGCCGGCCCTTCTCAAGGGTCCTGTGACCTCAGTGACAGAGTCACTGTTGCTCTAGGGTGTGCTGCTTTATAGGCCTGACCGCAAGACTGGAGGTGAACTTCAGTATGGATTGTTGTAGACAGGCCTTCAAGGTTAACCCACACATGCCACCGCTAGGTTCTACCTGCTGGTGCTAAGACACCCGGGCTTCTAATGTCTGGCAGGTCCTTCTAAGGCCTAGCATGGAAATGTGTTCTCTCAGAAGAGTGGTCTGGGGGACTGGTCTAGAAGGCTGAACCTGGTTCCCCAGTTCCAAATTCGGCAGCTATGACCATAGTGCCACATCTCCCCCTCCCCACTAAACACCATACTGCCCCACTGAGAGAAACTCGCACTGCCTTCAACTAAAACCCAATTGTGTCCCACTATAAACACCTGGATGCAACTCGATTCAAATTACGCACTAGACAAGAACAATATGCAGCCTAAAAAAAAGTAACAACATCCTGGAAAAGCAAACACTCATAGGGAATGCAAGATTAAGTAAAGCATGTGAAATGTAAGCAGGAACAACATGGTTACCTTAACGCTTTTACACTCTTTATTCAGAAATCCGTGAGTGCTTTTGCCTGTAAAGATAAGGACATGACTAAAGGGCCCTAAATTGACCCATTTCAATGTCCATTGCTTATATCCTTACAAAACGTAAGCAGTATGATTTAAAAAGACCACATCCGTGAACACAGAGATGCGGGACACATTTTGTTTTCCAATCCAAGCATCAATCAGGCATTGTAGTGCCTCCAGGATTGGTGCACTTTCCTGCCCTGGTAAAACAATGCTGTTCAAAGAAAGACAAGGAAATAAAAGTAGCACTTCACTGGCAAACTCTGTAAAGTGGCACTAATGTGTTTGGGTGTGAATAAAACCAATCTGGCCACTCTGCAATCACTCTGTCTTGCTTTATTTAGTTATTTTTAAAAATATTTTGAACCTTTTATTCCCAAGGCTGCACTTTGGAATAAAAAAAATGTCAAAGATGACATTTCTAGCAAAAGTGTCTTTCTTTTTTGGATCCATTTCACAGGGGAACGAATGAAGGAAAGGAGAAGAAAGAGAGGGTGAGAACCGTTTCTTAAAGTCACAGTTTTCAGTAAGTGAGGAGGAGCGAGACAGAAAGAGAGGGAAGAAGAGGACGAAAGAGGAGGGGGCAGCTGCCAGCGGTAGAGTGGAAGTGGGCACTGTCCTTGCCTTCTCTGGGCAAGAAGGAAAAGACAAAGTCCTTTTCCTTCTCTGCCCTCCCAGCCTTTCTCTGAACGTCCACGAACGCTGAGCCTTATCTATAGGCCTTGGCTGTTTAAGCCGTCCAGGGACGCATTCCTAAAAATAAAAAAAAGTAGGGGAACGGAATCTATTGAATTAAATAAGTAGGGGCACGCCGTGCCCTGCCGATCCCGCCCACTTCGACCACTGGGCCTGTCCCTGTTTGTCTGTTACCTGTAGTTGGTGCGCTTCCGTCTGCTGCCGGTTGTTGGTTTGAGATTCCTCATTCCTGTTCATCTTGGGGAGAAACGCTGGGATACTGGTCGTCGCGTCGCCTGCTCTCATGACAATAATATCGAATCAGAATTCGGGTAATTATGCTGATTTCGTTGGGGCTTACGTCTCAATAAAACTGATATATTATATCTGTGCCTGCTTACTGACCTTCCCTTCTTTTTCAGACTAATTTAACATTTGCGTCATATAGCACCAAAGAACGAGTCAGTGCACAAACCCTCAGCCAGCAGGGCCGGACTGGGAAGCCAAAACAGCCTAGGCAATGTTCTTGGACCAGCTCCTGTGGAAGCACTGCCTGGTCCCGGGAGGCTGGAAACACTTGCTTGCTGCTTTTGTTACTGGGGCTGATATTGCAGCACTGCTGCAAAACCGTCTCCCAGTAACAAAACCGGCTACCATCGCTACAAAACCAGCCCCGCTCTTACAGCTTCCCAGGGAAACGCCCGATGCCCAGTATGGCCAGTACGGCCCTGCTGGGGACCCCACCCCCTGGGTCAGCTCATGCTGTGTCCCGAGAAGCAAACACAAAGTCTGCTCCCAGCCGGCTGGAGCTTTGAAAATGCTCCAGACGGCTGGGAGCAGACTTTTGATCTGTTTCCCTGCCTGCACTAAAGCAGGCAGCGAAGCAAATCAAAATATTGCTGACACCTGGAGGGAGCAGCATTAGTAGCTTCTCCCTCCGGGCAGGAGCAATGCCGGCAGCTGCATGCGGGTAGTCGGATGGGGTTCCCCCAAAGAATGTATGGTGGGTGCCCTTGGTGGGCCATCAGGGCCCTCACCTCTATTGATGCTGGCCCCAGGAGATGGGGTCCCAGGGGCTGATAACGACTCGAGGAAGGAGGCCGCACTGCTCCCTCCCCTTTACGGAATGGCTCAGAGGATGGGGAAACCAAGGTCTAACAAGCATTGGCAAAGCCAATAGGTCTCGCCCATAGGCAAGCTTTTGCCTTTGTCGATTGGGTGGGAGTGGCGACCGGGGGCAGGGAGGGAGAAACAGACAAGGGGGAGAAGAAACAGGGACGGGAGGGCAGAGGGAGGAGAAACAGGAAAGAGAGGGTGGGTGGAAGGAAAGAGCAGGCGCTGCCTAGGTTCGACCTACTAGTTTGACATGACTCAGCTGCGGATTTATCAAAAATGTTTTATGTTGGATTGTGGATTTTATGTATTATTTGGAATTATGCATTTTAATCTCCTTTCATGACATATCTTGATGTTTTATATATTTATGCACTTTTATGGTTGTAAACCAGCTTATAAAGTTGAATTGATGATGACATGACTCCGTTCGCAATTAAATTACATTAAAAAAAATCAATGATTTCTTGACACAGGCAAAAAAAAAAAAAAGCATTTCTCATACACTTGTTAATCAGGAGCTCCCAAGAAGAGAGAATATAGCTGGAAAAGGAGCTGCGCTGCAAGGCGTATGAGACTTAAGACCGGCAGCGCTACTTGTGCAAAACGTGTCAGGTCGTTATGGAGTTACTCAGACTACCGGAAAAAAAAATTCCATGGTGGCGCTATACAGAAGTGTTTGCAGTCCCACAGACATTTCGATTCCATTGAGAAGTTATCTATGTGCACCGAGAAGCATTACGAAGCAGTACAGTGTCTTTCACCAGAGGCGCAACTAGAGCCAAATTTCGGGGGGGGTGATAAAAAGTTCGGGGGGGGGGGTAATTCTTCCAGCCATAGGCAGAGTGGAGATGCAGGGGCTCTAAGAAGGGGTGGAAAAAAAACAAAGCCTCGTTAACAAGTGAATGGTCTTTTAAAGACCTGTGAAGTACTCTGGTGCGGCTTGCAGCTGAAAAACTGTCTGTGTGTGTGCCCGGGAAGCTGTCTGAGGGGGCTGAAGCCGTTTGAGCCCTATGGGCGTAGCGCGCCTGCCTTGCACACACTATAAAATTACCCATATGATTGCCGTTAAAACAGCGCCTGGACGTTTCTTCACACACTGCGGTGTTTAAACCCACTCAACACCCTTACCTTGCTCATTTAATTGCTGTTACCGTTCTCTCTCTCAGATCTTGAAACACACAAGTGTTGTCGTTCCTGGTAGGGGGCTTAATTGGGGAGTGAAACCTTTTCTTTTCCCGTCCGATCCCTGCTTTCATTTGTTTGACTTGTTGCAGCATCAGTGGCCGGCTTCTGTGATATAATCTAATTAGTGCAGCTGTTGATTTCAAAAGCCGGTCAGGGAGGGGCTCTTTGAGGAAGCTGGAGAGCTCGGTTGCATGGCTAAAGTTATGGCCTGGTTTTGATATATGCCCAAGTAAGGAACGGACGCTCGAGAGTAAACTGTGTTGAGAGGAGTCTAATGGTTCCTCCAAACTCCCAGATGGTCATCTCGCCTACTGAACATATACTGATGTATGGTATGGGCCATAAATTAACCGCTGGAGTGTTTCATACACGTTACAGTACACGGTGTGCTAAACTAACAGTATTTGTATAGCATCATCATGCCATTTATATGTCGTCTAACTGCTTCCCGGTACTGTGAAAAAAATCGAAGCCAGCATTTTGTAATCTTTGCTTTTCATAAATCTGACTTAAACCCACGGCGCTGCTTTCCCCGTTGCCTGTATTTCTCTATACCCGTACATGATCGACACAGAGGAAAAAAACACTTCTCTCCAGGCACCAGATGGTTTTTCACAAACAATTTCGGTCACCATCTACAAAATGCCGCTGATGACACTGCGAAGAGTACTCTTTCTTTCCACTCAAACGGCCTGTTGCTGCCCGAGTGGTGCGCCCAAGCACAAGTGTTTATTTGTTCACAGGAAACCTCTGCGTGCAGCTGCTGTGGAACATTGATAAAAAACAATCTAATACAAACGAAAGAGAAAGCACTGTAACCTGACCCACGAGGAATGCAGCTGCCACCCTGCACGCCACTGCTCGCTCCTGAGAGCAAAACGCAGTGGGAGTGAACATTAAAAAAAGAGGTGGGACATGCGCCCGCCTTTAGCCATTTGCGTGCTTTCATTATTGAAAGACACACGCAAAAGCCAATCCTATGCGTGGGAGGAGTCAGACCCACACACAGTAGTTTAGAGTACTTACAAGAAGCCTCGCAGAGCAGCGCATGAGCGCTGGCTCAGGCTCGACCTAAAAAGGATCGGGGGGGGCGCAGCTTTCCTCCCCTTCAATTGAAAAAGACAGCCCTAGGGAATGGTGTCTCCAGGGCCTAACAAGGCTTGGGGAGGGGGCCCATGTTAACCCCCCTACTCTTTAATGTAAAAAAAAAACACAGCCCTGGATGATGGTGTCCCCAGGGCCTTGGGGATGGGGCCAAGCAGCTCCCCTCACTTTTCATTAAAAAAAAAAAGGAAAAAAACACACAGGACATGGGAGATGGGGCCTCCAGGGCCTAAAGAAACTCAGGGAGGTGGCCGTGTGGCCCCCCCTGCCCTTTTTTGTAAGTTTTGGCCCCGGGGGTGGGCTCCCCGGTGCCTATAATCGCAAAAAAGAAAAATCCCTGGGAGATGGGGTACCCGGGCCAGGAATTGTGGCCTAACTCCCACACTGTAGGAATGGGGGCATATAGGGGGCTGGCTGTAGCCTGGCTGCAGTCCAGGCCCTGGGGCCAACACCCCGCCGTACACAACTGAAGGCACTGTGCACTGTGGGGTTGGCTGCATGCGGGGTGTTGGCTGGAGGTGTAGAAAAAAAAACCTTTTTATGGGTTCACTGATGCACCTGGTCCTTAAACCAACAAAGAAGAGATTGGCACGGAAGCTGGAATATCAAAATAACAAGTTTATTAACCTCACATGAGGGAGACTGCGTCAATACAGTACCCTCAGGCCACTGTATGAGACAGTCTATGGAGTACAAACACTCGGGGTCTTTTATGCCCAGTTTATAGCTGAGTTAGCATGTAGACTCAAAAAGAGGCGGTACAAGTGTGCACATGAATAGCTAGTTACATATAAGGATACATAAGAATCGCTTACTCAACAGAGTGGGAGGGTTTACAATATTGCTGACATTAGTTAAAATAGCCTGACAGTTACTTCAAGAGCAGGTGCATTCTAGCAGCTAGGCCTTTCTGAGCATGTGCAGTGCTCTGGCTCAGTACTGAAGGAGTTAATTATAGTTCCTGACTCAAGTGAAATACAAGAGCAGGCAACAGTGAAGAGGGAGAAAGCACATGGCGAGCACATGGCTAACTAAAATGGCTGCCAAAAACAAAATGGCTTCAGCTGATGCTAACAGCGATTTCAGCTGATTTCTACAGATGGCCGTTTTAGCATTAGCTGAAGACATCCGCTATGAATTAATAGAAGCATGGAAGTTATCCTGCACATTTATCCTCATAAATCCATTAATATCCTGATCCATTGCTAAGTGGGCATTTACATTTTAAACATTGTTTAACTGGTGAGATACAAGTAGAAATATATGGGGAACAGAGTATTGGGTCATAATGAACACGCAGATAGCAGGAGAAAATAATGGCTATTATTACAAACAGAACTATCAATTTTTCCAACCCCAAGCAGAAAGTAAATCCCCAAAACATCCAGTCCAATTCTAAGTTTAAGGGCTCGTATGTATTTCAGTGACCATCTATTTCAGCTTCAGAATAGCCAACAGCACATATCTAATATAATATCTTAAATAAAAAACATTTTTTTAATAGACCTTTCCAGTGTTCTTTTTATGAGGGCTAGAGTACCAATTGATATGCTCAGGAGGAGGGCAGAGTAGTATTTATCAACTGTTCAAAAAAACGTTTCTCTTGCAGAATAAACATTCCTAATGCAAATATTAAAGAAAATACAAGGATCATTACAAAAAAAATTTCGCTTCAGGGGACTAGGAAGACCAAACGGGGCCATGGGAATTAGGACGAGGAGCCGCAAAGGGCTGCTCCTCCTCAAAAATAGGATGACCAAAGGGATACATTGCTAAAAAGTACTTAAAAGAATAGAAGCCGCTGTACAACCAGCCAGAGGGGAGTCTTCTCCCTGTGTCCGTCTGAGCCTCACAGGCAGGCTCCTATCAAAGTTCTTTTCCAACGATGGAGCTGCACAACTTGCAACTCAAGAAAACAATCAAGGCCCAGTTTTAAGGGAAAAGGTTTCTTCTTTCAGGATAGGGCAATCACCCTCCGGGGCAAATGCCCTCAATGATCCTGTCCAGTGTCTCGGGCAGTGCACCAGTATTCTTCACTTTAATCTAACAGGCACCAAAGGCACAGCACCTGTACCCTGAACTCAAGTCCTTCCCTAACTCCTGTGTTGCTCCGCTGGCGCACTGCCCTTTTGTCGGGGCCAAAGATTGTACCCAGTATGCCCAGGCATCCCTTGATCAACAAACAGAGGTGCAGACTTGCATTCACTTGGGGACCAGGACTCAAAGGCCTGATGCTGGTTTATCTGAAGCAACCCTTGTTTCAAAGGGGGTCACCTCAAGCAAAAGCCTCCTTGCCGTCCTTGTAGGTCTGTGACTCTCTCAGCTGGGCATCAAAAACTGGATCCACGCAAAGAATTCTCCATCCTGATTTGTGACCCCGTCTTTCGTCCAAGACAGTAGCAGTGGTACACACTTCACGTCCCAGTGCTTCCGGCCTTCTACCTTCACTGAGGTCCTAGTTGCCAGCAATGCCTGTGCTGGTTCCCTTTACCTCGACTCCAAGTAGGATCGGCGCTAACTCCCCAGGCTGAATCTGATGTCCGGGCCCCTCTGGCAATGGTTGTAGGGCAGCAGATATCTATTGATGGACAGAACAAAAAATCTTTAGACAAGGCATACAAATAATCTATCAACAGAGAGGATAGTCTATTTCCAAATACCTTCTTTTTTTGTTTTAGCTTGGGGCGCCCCATACATTAGCAAGGCACCCAAGCACCACTTCATCTATCTGAGAGTAAAAAAATAAAAACCCTGGACCTATTAGCGAGTACAAAAGGAACTTTTTGGTGAACTGACAAGAGTAAAACGTTACACTATTTGAAGCAGCCAAGGAAGTCTATGTTTATTTACTAAATTCTGAGGGGAAAAAAAAAACAATACGGACATACTCTAAATCCTTACATTTGTGTATTCCTATTTTATTAATCTGAAGAACCGCAAGAAAGGGAATTTTTAGAACAAGCATTCTTTTGTGCTTCTTGTCTTAACAAGCTTGTGTTTCACAAGTTATAACCTTTCACTACTTGTACAGGACTGCAGACACTTCTCAAATGATTTTTCTTACGTAAAAACACCTACATTTTACGCTTAGGACCATGCTCTCATGTTATAGGCGCGGCGGGAAAATCTAAAACTGCTAATTTAACAGGGATCCTTATTACATAAATAACTATAGCATGAGAAGAATATAAACAATAATGGTGTTATCACCTAAGAATTTTAGAACAAAAACTACCCACATATAGTTCCCCTTTAAGGTCAAATAAGGGAACATCAATCTAGACTACTCATCCGTTCATAATTTCATCAGACAGGATGGGCATTAACACGGCGTATTTTTTATTCATTTTATTAATGCTAACATAATTTTAAAACAGTATTACTGAATAGCCAATTAAACGTCTGATGGCCGTTCCTAGACAGCTTAGACAGGCTCAAGAGAGAGTGAGAAAAAGAGAGAGAGAGAGAGAGAGCACATAAAAAATGACAATGTATTACTTAATTGTAGTTACCCTTAATTTGCCCAGGAGCTAATCTCCCTAATCTCCTCCCCTCATTCGACAGTAGGTAACCTGAAACAAGTGACCTTCTGTCGACAATAGTTACTCCCATTTTTGGCAGCTGGGCACAAACAAACTTGTAGGAGGTAAATAGCACATTGAGCTAGCTAGAAAACATTAATAATCACCTACCAATTCCTTTAGCAATTGTACTAGTGTAACATGAGGGCGCATGAATGCAAACTGAATTTTATTGCCTCCTTATTGTAGCCCTTGCACAGTAATCTTTAAACTAAAAGCATTATTTCTATATACATGGCAGAGCTATGCTCTACACAGGGCCCACATACGTTACTGCCTTTCCTTCGCTTCTTATGACTGCGCAAGCCTGCCTGGTTTTTTGCCAAAAATAATAAGCAAAGCTTCTCTTTCTCTTTGCGCTGTCATCCCTTCCTTCAGAATCTTTTCCGAGGTAGAAGTGCCAAAGCAAACCTTTTAGAAAAACCCCTCCTATGTGGGCATTTTGCTAGTCTGCTAAATACAGAACTCGACCTCTGCCCCTTAAACCTGCTGTCCCATTTCTGTGCAAGGCTATTTCCTTGTGGTGTTCCAATTCAAAGTAACTCTGAAGAATCACAACTGAAAAGCAGTCCTGTTCCGTGCCTGTGAGCTAATAATTTTGAAGGTAAGATCTGTTTTTTTTCATATTTATTTTTATTCGTGTGCAGTGTGTGATGTGCTTTCTAGCAGTTTAGAGGCCAGCTGCTTGTTCTGCAGTTGCATGTGTGCACTGCTGAAACCTGAGATCAGTTTGAAAACAGCCCTGGGTGCCAGGACTGCTTTTAAAAAGTAAATTGTGCCCAAACTCGACTTTGGTGGTAGGGGCACTTAAAAATGAATAACCTACAATGTTTTGGCATGTTAGGGACCCCCAGGGTCTCCCCTAGATATCCCAGGGGTGGGGGGTCAGAAATGTATAAGGTACACCTTTATAAAACAAGTTTTTATATGCCTGGGTAAAGTGAAATTTCACATTTCACTCCCCACATTGTGGTAAAGGGCTGCTCAAATTCAGCTTTGATGCTAGGAGCTTATATATTTGTCACAGTAGGATTATTAGACATAAAAAATGCAAAAACGATTTTAGTGCAATTATTTTTTATTTTTTTTCATATAGTCAATTTTTTTGAATAATGATCACTAACCCTTTTGATGTTTCCACATATGAAAAGCAAGCCTCATTCCTTTCCTTTTGCCTTTAACCTCTTCGATGCTCATGACGAGCTCAGCTCGTCATGCTGCGCGGTGGGCGTGTGCGCATGTCGAGCTGAGCTCGTCACGACCACGCCCGCGATCGGAATTTCCAGCACCTGAGCGGAATTCCGATCGCAGCGAAGGTGTTAAATGCATGTATTTATAACACTAAGCACAGAAGCTGTAGTGAAATATAAAATAGTTTGTGTCACTTTTTAAAGGGCAGTAATTATTTACCATAAGAACCATAGATATGCTTATTTAGAAAAGCAACAAGAAAGAAAATCCCTGCTTTTAATCCTTTCTATTTTATCCAAAATAATGAAGCTGTATTTGTAACTTTTAAAATCAGTAGTCTTTAACGCATGTGCTGGATCTGTAGCTTGTGGCCGGGCATAGCCATGTGGTGTTTACTCAGCTGTGTTTTTACGACCAGCAAGCCTCAATTTCCACGCCTTTTTCAGGAGAAAAACCCTTTGCTGTATTGTAATGTCCTGAAAAAGTTTGATCTCCGTCTGTTTTGACAGACAGCTTCCTCTTAGTCAGACAGCGGTAAACAACTGTTTAAAAGCTCTTTTTCTAGTGCTGGAAATTTGGGCACGGTGCAGTCTATTTAAAACACAGGCATTCCAAGCCAGCACAAATCTATCGTCTTGTAATGTGAAAAAAAGGCGCGTTTATTTCAGCAGCAACCAATTTACTCAGATGATGTGAATGCCTTTTAATATTAATATCTAAGGATAATGCTGTAACATTTTGTATTAAGTCCTAGTTTGAAAGCACACAAATTCGTTTTTTTTTCTATGAGGCCTATTTTTTCCCTATTGAGTGTTAATTGTAATTTCTCTTGTGGCAATATTCACACATCTATACTTTGTTACTGTTTTACTTCTAATGGTAGCGTGCAGCTATTTAGCATATGTTACATAATTCATTCCTTGAATTTTAAAATGTAGTTCTTTCAATGACATTTGCATAACAGAATGATGACAAAAAAAACCAAATTGAGCTCATTCCAGACATTTTCAAGAAGGGGGCCACACACTCGGAGCACACAACACTGCTTGCTAAGGCAAGCCATTCTCACACAAAAAACATAGTCAGTACTTACTGAAACAAGTACTTTCAAGCATCACCACCGGTGTCAATCCACAACCACATAGACACTAAAAAAACAATTAACCCACAAATCAACACTTAGGACAAAGCAGCCTCAGACCTTTTCCAATAATACACCAAATTACCAGTTGGGCTGGCAGAACACTCAAAAGTGCTCCATATCACCACTTATGAATTTTACTGAGTGCGCAGATCAGGATCCTTATATATATATATATATATATATATATATATATATATATATATATATATATATATATATATATATTTGTTCCATAGTGTACTAGTCATCATGGAAGAAATAAGATTTTTAATATACCTAAAACATTTAGGTATCCCCTCTTAGGGGAGTCAGCTGAGTACTTCCTAAATCCATATTGGTACCTCCAAGACAGCAACACTTTCTACGAAGTGTGCTAGGAGCAGGCATGCCAAAAATATTATAGCATATATAATATTATTCTCCAAGTGACACTTAACACAATTTGTGCCGTTCAAGACTTCAAAATTTAGAGAAAAATCTCCTCATTACCTGCTTTCATTTGCTGCAGCAAACAAACAAACAAACCAAAAATCTTGGCCAAGCTAATCCAAACAAAAGTGTTGCGACAGCAACCTTACCAAACCAAAGTCTCCAACCTCCACCTGCCAAGTTCTGAGTGACCTAACGGTCATTTTAAAATACTCACACCAAAGAAGATCTCAGTCGGGAGCGGCCAACACCTGGAGGGTCAGATCGGGAAAACCGGAAAACACATTGGTCTGCAAAGACAAAGGGTCTCCTCATGCAGGGTACCTCCTCAGTAGATTCCTGCCTTCCGTCAAGACCACTCCCTTGGATAGCCGCGTCTCCGATGAGGTCCACGTTCGGGCGCCAATTAGTAGAAAAAAAAACCTTTTTATGGGTTCACTGATGCACCTGGTCCTTAAACCAACAAAGAAGAGATTGGCACGGAAACTGGAATATCAAAATAACAAGTTTATTAACCTCACATGAGGGAGTACCCTCAGGCCACTGTATGAGACAGTCTATGGAGTACAAACACTCTAGGTCTTTTTATGCCCAGTTTATAGCTGAGTTAGCATGTAGACTCAAAAAGAGGCGGTACAAGTGTGCACATGAATAGCTAGTTACATATAAGGATACATAAGAATCGCTTACTCAACAGAGTGGGAGGGTTTACAATATTACTGACATTAGTTAAAATAGCCTGACAGTTACTTCAAGAGCAGGTGCATTCTAGCAGCTAGGCCTTTCTGAGCATGTGCAGTGCTCTGGCTCAGTACTGAAGGAATTAATTATAGTTCCTGAAGTGAAATACAAGAGCAGGCAACAGTGAAGAGGGAGAAAGCACATGGCGAGCACATGGCTAACTAAAATGGCTGCCAAAAACAAAATGGCTTCAGCTGATGCTAACAGCGATTTCAGCTGATTTCTACAGAGGGCCTGGCTGTGCGCGGCAGGGGTTTGGATTTACGTATGGTAATTAAATATTACTTTTACGGGTATAAATTCACTGAAAAAAACAAAGGTTAAAGTAACGTTATAGTTAGGTGAAATGTTCAGTAACAACATAACGTTTTAAGCTGTAAAAACCTCTGAAATTCACCAGTTCTAGTTATCTCAAGTAACTATTAATTGTGCCCTAAGGTAATTATAATCCACGCCCTCACCATGCACTGCTAATTACCCCACATATTACATCACTCATGACATCTTCTATGATGTTTTTTTTTTTTAACAATTCTTTTTATTAAACAGTTGCTGGTGAATGGTACAGTACAAGAGACCAGGTAGTTTACTTTTCTCAGTATGCATGAATGGAGGGATAAATAGACAGTACACATGTGAGGAACATCACTAAGGAAGAGGATCATCATAATCAACAGTACAAGGTGGCGTACAAATCTCTCCTCTATACAAATTCCACGGATTCCAGACTCGACTCCACTTCCTTGGGCACCCCTTGCCAAATACACCGTCTTTTCCCTAAACATGCACCAATCCAGGTTTCTTTCCCAGGCCTCTAGTGTAGGTGTGTGTGCCGCCCCCCAGAGTTGAGCAATATTTCTCTTTGCCAGCATGAGCCCCAGAGTGACCCATTGTGTCTGAGAAGTGTCCAAGTCTGTTGGCTCCCAGATATTAAGGAGGCATCGTCGAGCCTCGGGACGGAGGGAGATTCTCATTACCTGGTTGATTGTGTCGTGCACCTGACGCCAATAAGAGTTGATATGTGTGCATTCCCAAATGATGTGCATAAACGTTCCGATCTGGCCACAGCGTCGCCTGCATTCCCCTGTCTCCGACCACCCCATGTGTATTAATCTAGGGCCCGTTATGTAGATCCTATGGAGGATCTTCAGTTGAACCAGTCGCAAGCGTGCCGGGATAGCCACCTCTTTAGGGGAGGATACTGCTGTTTGCCACTCCTTGTCGTCCAGTTCTATCCCATCTTGTGCCCACCTATCTCGCAGTGCCCAGAGGGGGTTTGTCATGTGATTAATTAGTTTCTTGTAAATTAGGGATATCGTTTTGTCAGGGAGATGACCATCTAAGATTCTGTCCTCCAGAGGGGAGACCTCCGGGGGATCCGCCCCTTTAGGCCATAAAGACTGAAGTGAGTGTGAGACCTGTAAATAGCGAAAAAATTCGGTATCCGCCAATTTATATTCGCCCTGAAGCATGCTGAAGGGTTTGGGCTCCCCTTTTCCCCAGACATCTTTAATATCTGAAATCCCAATAAGGTCCCACCTATCGAAGCCCTTTGTCTTCCACAGGTCGCCCAATTTCTCCGAGTCCCAGAGAGGGGTAGCCAATGTGAGTTTGTGCCTCCAGCCAAGAGAATTAGTGGCGGCATGCCAAATTTGCACTGAGTGCTTCGTGGGGCCAGTTAGTTTGAACCGGTTAGGTCGGGAGTATAACGCCCTACCATAAGTGCCCCCCGGAAGGAGCCATCTGTCCATGGCGTAGCCCGGGTCATCCACTCGGCCGTACGTGCCATGATTAATGGCTGCCAGTTGGGAAGCCCAATAGTATTTCTTGACATCAGGGAGACTGATGCCTCCATCATACCAAGACAACGTTAGTTTGCTCAAGGCGATTCGAGGCCTGCCGTCCCATAATAGGTCTCTTTGCAGGCCCTCCACCTCCCGAAAGTAACGTGCCGGGACTACATCCAAGGTATTTTGTAGGGCATATAAGAATCGCGGCAAGGCCATCATCTTAAACAGAGTAGCTCTGCCCAGGAGTGAGATAGGGAGCGTCTTCCAGTTATTAATATTACTTTTAAGTCTGCGAAGAGGGGGAAGAAGGTTTTGGGCATAGCGGACCGAGGGGTCCAGCGAAATGTATATCCCCAAATATTTGAATCCAACCGAGTTTGTTTGTATTGGACAGTTCCGGGGAGGGACAGGAGGGTCTCCCCTCAAGACAAATAATAGGGATTTTCCCCAATTGATAGAAAGTCCAGAAAATCGGCCGAAAACTGCGAGAATATCCATCACCACTACAAGAGAATTTCTAGGGAGGCCAAATAAAGTAAAATGTCATCCGCGTATAAGGATATGCGGTCCTCCCATCCGGGGACCACCGCAGACCCCCTATCCTTGGATCCCAGCGTATCCATGCGGCCAGGGGCTCCAAGGCCAGAGAGAAGAGAAGGGGGGACAGGGGGCAGCCCTGTCGAGTTCCCCGACTGAGCAAGAACGAGGCTGACACCTTGTTGTTCACCACCACTTGAGCCAGTGGTTCAGAGTATAAGAGACGCACCCACTGAATGTATTCCGGCCCAAATCCCAGCTTTACCATAACTGCCCATAGGTATGGCCATTCGATAGTGTCGAAGGCCATGGTCGCGTCCAAAGACACAATCACCGCCGGCTCGCAAAGGGTGCCGGCTCTATCTATCACCCCATGCACTCTACGGAGATTCAGAGCTGTGTTTCTATGAGGCATGAACCCGGTTTGATCTGGATGCACCAGGCCTCCGATCACCTTCACCAAGCGGTTGGCTAAGAGCTTGGCTAAAATCTTGGGTTCGGCGTTTAAAAGAGAGATGGGCCTATATGAGGCACATTCCGCCTTATCCTTTCCGTCCTTGTGGATGGTGACAATAGTAGCCATTCGTTGTTCCCGGGGCAACGTTCCCACCTCCCTAGATTCCAGAAACATAGCGTTCAAATATGGGGCTAATTTATCTGGTCTCAACTTGTAGAGCTCAATGGGAAGTCCATTCGGGCCCAAAGCTTTCCCAGAATTCAAGGAACGGATCGCTTGCACGGTTTCATCGGCTGTAAGGGGGCTATCCATATAGTCTCGATCCTCACGGGAGAGGCAGGGAAGCTTAATATCCCTCAGCAGCTCCTGAGAGTCCGCTTCAGTGTGGGAGGAGACCGCCGTATAGACCGATTGGAAATGATCAGCGAACCTGTCCGCTATTTCCTGCGGTTCCGTGACCAAAACGCCTCCTTGTACATTGAGCTCTGGGACCAGCCGACTCGCCCATTCCTTCTTGTCCAGCCATGCTATGAGCTTCCCGGCCTTGTCTCCCTGGTCATAAAGCCTGCCCTGCTGCTCTCTACTCAGGGCCCTGGCCCTATCCGAGACCAACGCTTTATAGTCGTGCTGCTTCATACTCAACAAGTGGATCTTCTCCGGCGTAACCCCAGATTCCAGTTCCCTCTCCAGGCTATATATGTCTGTCTCAAGTTCTAGGACCTCCTTTTGCTTGTCTCTCTTAGAGCTAGATATCAAAGACAGGGCTTGTCCCCGAATTACTGCCTTGAATGCTTCCCACAAGGTCCTGGAAGAGGGCACCGATCCCACATTGTCGGAAAAATATTCGTCAATAGCTTTGATAAGCTCCTGACGGATCTTGGGGTTATGTAAGTACCAAGGGTTAATTGGGGCCAATCTTCCCACTCCGCCCATACCTACCGACAGGTGAACCCAGACAGGTGAGTGATCAGAGATACCTCTGGCTAAGTGTTTGATGTCGTGTATATATGTCGCCTGCGCAGCTGGCACCAGGCAGTAATCTAAGCGGGAGAGACTGTTGTGTGCCCCAGAGTGGAAGGTGTGTTGCACCTGGCCCGGGTGGTACACTCTCCAGCCATCGACCAGTCCCATCGCCTCAAGGAAATCAGGCAACCATCGGGCAGACGGTACTACCTCTCGAGGGGGATATCTATCTAACGTGCCTGAAACCACTGCATTGAAGTCTCCTCCCAGGACCAGGAGCCCATCCGGAAGGGCGAGCAGGGCTGCACCCAAATCAGCAAACGTTGTACCCTGTAGGCCTGGGGGAACATAGACAGACATAAAGGCAATGTGCCGGCCCTCCCACATCCCGGAAACACCGACGTATCTGCCTCTATCATCTCCCCATGTGGAGCTAACCGCCAGCGGGAAGTTGTTCCTTGTCATAATACCCACACCCCTGGATCCCGAGGTGAAACCAGAGTGCGCAATCAGTTTATACCCCCTCTGTGCATTGCCTTGCATAGATTCCCAACCAGATGTGTCTCCTGGAGTAAGACCACATCGGGTGAGTGCCTCCTGATGTATTGAAGTACTACACTTCGTTTGATTTTGTCCCCTAACCCGTTAACATTCCAACTCATAATTTTTACATTTTTATCCCCCATCATGCCTGTACTGCAGAATATAGATCCAGCAACTCCGGGCTTGTACTCTTTCCGCAACTCTATTGCAGGTGTATATGTCCATTGCACCAATGAAACAAATAGAACAAAGAACAAAAAACAAATTGTCCCACCCCAACAACCCCCACCCCGCTGCCCTGCACTCTAGGCTTAGAACTGCCCATCGAAAACTTGCAGAGTGCCTGTCGCCCTAGAAAGAAATTCAGAGAAAGAAAAGAAGGGGGAAAAGTGAGCTCCATGTCCCCACCCCTAACCAGGCCGAGTGTGACACCCCCGGCAGGTAAATGTCAAGAAACATATATGTCATCACCAGTCCCCATAATAAGGCGCAGATATACCGCTCACCCCAGCCCATCCCATATCGATAACCCCATTACGTAGTTCAAAGCCGAAGTCCTCAGAGATCTACTTCAGATCGGTGAAATGTCCGCCTGTGTCCCAGTGCCGCAATCCGCCTGGCCCGTCGCTCCGCGATGATCGATCCACTCTGCCACTGCCTCGGGCTCGTCGAAAAACCATGCCCGTCCCTCTGTCTCCACCCGGAGACGTGCCGGGAACAGCATTGAGTACTTCAGACCCCTCTCTCTCAGGCCACGCTTCACAGTGAGGAAAGACCTCCTTTGCTTTTGTACTCTCTGTGTAAAGTCCGGGAAGAAGGAGATGGCAGCATTTTCATATCGGAGGGGCGCCCCGCTCTGGAGTTCTGAAGGATAGTGTCTCTGTCCCGATAGTTCAAGACCCGAGCCAGCATGGGCCGCGGGGGAGCGCCCGGTTTGGGACGGCCGCCCGGGACCCTGTGAGCACGTTCGATAACAAAAAATTTGCTGAGGCCTTTGGGCTGCAGGTGTTTAAGAATGAGGTCCTCAACGAATAGGTCCGGGGATTGCCCCTCCGCCCTCTCCGGCACTCCTAGGATGCGGAGATTATTGCGCCGGAGTCGACCTTCATAATCATCCAGCTTGAGGTCCATGTACTTGTGTGAGTCCTGGAGTTCATGCATCTCCCTTTGTAGTTGTGTGACATCCCCAACAAGACTGGTGGTCGTTATCTCAACCTGCTTGACTTTTTCGTTAAGCTTCCCCAGGTCGGACCTAATCAGGTTAATGTCAATCGCCATGGCATCCATTTTGTGCTCGAGAGAGGTTTTGACTCCAGCAATTGCCCCCATGACATCCGCGAGAGATAGCTCTTGTTCCTCTTCCCCTGGGTGTCCCTGATTGGTCTCCGCAGACAGTCGGCCCCGCTGAGGGTCCCTAGTGACTGTGTATCTGTCCAATTTGTTAGTCTGCACCTGCTTCGCCCCACGGGACCCGGTCCCCCTGCGATCCCCGGCAGCAGCCATCGTGCACAACCAACTGGGCTAGAATAGTGGAAGCAGGCAGAGGCACCAGTCACACAGCTCCCAACAGTAAGTTCTATCCGGCAGCTACAACGCAGGCCCCAGGGGTCCGAGAGCAAGTCCTGCACTGTCCAGGGGGGGGGGGTCCCTCAAGTCGGGTCCGGCCAGCTGGGCGCCCCCGGGGACCAAACGCCGCTACGGTACCTGTGTGCAGCGTCTTCCGGCCCCGGGACCACAAGCGACAGGGAGGTTCCCTCAGTCGGAGCGCACCGCCGCCATTACTCTGGTCCCGGCGGGTGCGCTGCCCGCAGTTCCAGTTGTCAATGCGGGGGGCTTTGTTAGCTTCAGGGCCCAAGGGCAGTCACCACCTCCGCTGCTGGTCTCGCCCGTCCCCCGTAACCCCGCCTCGATATCGCACGGCGGCACCTCCACCACTCAGGTCGGGACTCCCCTCCGGCGCCACTGTTCACTGTGGGCCCCGGCGCTCAGATTTCCCGCAGGCCGCAACACTCCGGAGCTGCTATCTCCCCTGTTGGGGCTGCTCGGTGCGCCGGAAAAGCGGGCTGGGGACCGCTACCCCTCCGATCTCGGGGGTGTCGACTGATATCACGGATGTGTCCGCAGGATAGACGTGGGGCCGGGACACTCGGCGGAGCTACTTCACTACGCGGCCATCTTCGATCCGCGCTTGGCCACGCCCCCGTCTTCTATGATGTTATTGATAATATCACTGCAACATTTGCAGTGAATTTATTGATGAGAAAAATTTGCAATGCAGGGACGCGACTTACAGTTACCTTAGGGCATGAGTTATAGTTACTTGAGATAACTAGTACTATAACTGGTGAATTTCAGAGGTTTTAGAGTATATATATATATACATACATTATCTATTGGCGGTCGCCAGTAGATAGTTATAGTTAGGACCTATTTTCCATAGGAAATCCGCAACATTCTATTTGAAATAACGTTGGCGCCGGTTGACGAATCTTCGCGAAAGTTTCGAACTTGTTGGGGCGCTCTAGTCCGCTCCTATCCTGAAAGTCTCGGGGTGATTCGTCAAGCGGGGGCCGAGAAAAAAGGGAGGTCCCAAAACGCGTTTTCCCCATTCATTTTTCCATAGGAACCTTTAGTCGCAGCTACAGCCCGAACTGCTGAACGGAATTACACCAAATTTGGCAAAGAGGTAGCCCTTGGTTCAGTGTTGTGCCTTTTGCTTAAATGGTGTAAATCCGTTCAGTAGTTCCTGAGAAAATCACAAATAAAATCACATATATATCTATGGCCGAGTAGGGTCCGCGTACCCTCCCGATCACGAGCTGCATGCTAATTGGCTGTGAAGTGGCTGTCAACACTCCAAATCAGGAAGTGTTGGCAGTTATTTTGTCCTCGGTAGAACCGAGGGACAGAAACAAGTGCGCAAAGCGCAGAAAGGGGGCAGGGTAGAAACACCCTGACCCCTAGGTCTGCTCAGGGGTCCCACAAGGACCCCCTGGGCAGAAAAAAGCATTTTATTTTTTTAAACAGCGGGATGCGCTTAGGGTGCGCGGATCCCACCGATAAAAAAAAAAAATCAAAGCGCGGTCTCCCACGCTTCGATAGCTAATTTGCCCCCGGGTGGCCCAAATCCCGGGGGCATGCGGGGGTGGGTTTAGCTTATGGGGGGCCTCTAAGGCCCCCAAGCCCCGGGACCGCCACCCCCGGGGCTTTAAATAAAAATGGTGCGGGAGGGCTCTCAGCCCTCCCGCAGCCCCGGGGACCGCCACCCCCTGGGGCTTCTTTTTTAAATTTTTATGACCTGTGTGGGGGGCTCCAGTCCCCCACACGCCCCGGGACCGCCACCTCCCGGGGCACTAACAAATTTAAAATGGGGGTCCGTTTTGGACTCCCGAAGCCCCGGGACCACCACCTCCCGGGGCTGTGCAATTCAAGGGAGGGGGGCCGCGCGGCCCTCCTCCTGGAGCCTGTGATGGCCCTGGGGACCGCCACCCCCAGGGCCGGCTCTTGCAGTGTCCCGGGTGCCTACCCCGGGACACTGTAGCTTGCTATGGCAGGACGGGAGCCTCGCGGCTCCCGTCCTGCCATAGCAAACTGCTTTGGTTTATGGAAGAGAGAGCAGGAAACCTGCTCTCTCTTCCAAAACCAAAGATGATTGCTTTTCACACGGGGAGCTGCATCTTAGCAGCTCCCCATGTGGAAGAGCAATGCCGGCTCCCAGGGACGCGGGGAGCCGGCGGGACCGTGGGGATTGGGGACCCCCACAGTCCCCAACGGAGAGGGCCAGCCCCGGGGGATGGGGTCCCTGGGGCAAGTAGTGGCCCGGGAGGGGGGCACGCAGCCCCCCTCCCCCCCCAAAAAAAATAAAGGCCTGCCCTGGGGGATGGGGTCCCCGGGGCAAAAAGAGGCCTGAGGAGGGGGGCCACGCAGCCCCCCTCCATGAAAATTGAAAAAAAATAAGGTGGCAATGACCCGGGGATGGGGTCCCCGGGTCGAAATTGGCCACGGGAGGGGGGCCCCTTCCCGTACCTTTTAAAAAAAAAAAAAAAAAGGGGTCAGGCCCTGGGGGATGGGGTCCCCAGGGCCCAAAATAATTACAAAGAAGGGGGCCACACAGCCCCCTTTAAAAAAAAAAAATCCCCACAAAAAAATCCGGCATCGCGACGGAGGCCACGCCCGTCCTTCTCAGCACTCTGCAAACGCGCCCCTGGCGCGTTTGCAGAGGGGGACGAATTCCCCTTGAATACTGGCGGTCCCTGGGGGCCAACTAGCCCACCAGGAACCTCCAGTATGCGCCAGGGGGCTGCATTGCAGAGAGGTGTTCTGAGGCCACGCCCCTTTTTACACCTCTCTGCAACGCAGCTCTGTGGTGCTTAATGGAGGTAGCTGGTGGGCTAGTTGCACCCCAGGGACCCTCAGGATTCAAGGGGAGTTAATCCCCGACTTAAAACACGCCACGGGGCGCGTTTGCACAGTGGTGAAGGGAGGGGGCGGGGCCTGAGGTGACATGTGTGCAAACAGGCCCCGTGGCAGGTTTTAAGATGGGGAATTAAATCCCCTTCAATCCTGAGGGTCCCTGAGGGCCAACTAGCCCACCAGGTACCTCCAGTAAGCACCACGGAGCTGCGTTGCAGAGTGTTGTAAAAGGGGCGTGGCCTCTGAACACCTCTCTGCAATGCAGCTCTCTGGCGCATACTGGAGGTATCTGGTGGGCTAGTTGGCCCCTAGGGACCCTCGGGATTGAGGAGGAATTAATTCTCCAACTTAAAACGCGCCACAGGGCGTGTTTGCAGACATGTCACCTCAGGCCCCACCCCCTTCCTTCACCATTGTGCAAATATTCCTCTAAAATCAGCCGAACTACGAATTGCGATTTACTCACCTGTTATCAGGAGAGACCTCAGTGCTGCATCTTTGAGCCCAGTACTGATCCTGAAAAGTAATTTTAACCGTACTTACCAGTAACTTGAATTTCCTTCCATAGGATGTCATTGCCTGCTTTTTGCTGAAAAAGTTTCGAAGTGTCGATTTTTTAAACATACAAATATTCCTCTAAAATCAGCAGAACTACGAATTCCGATTTACTCACCTGTTTTCATGAGCGACCTCAGTGCTGCATCTTTGAACCCTGTACTGATCCTGAAAAGTAATTTTAACCGTACTTACCAGTAACTTGAATTTCCTTCCATAGGCTAACATTGACTGGTTTCACTTGGAAATTCTTCTAAGTGTGGAGTTTTTGAACTTTATAATATTCCTCTAAAATCAGCCGAACTACGAATTCCGATTTACTCACCTGTTATCAGGAGAGAACCCAGTGCTGCATCTTTTAGCCCAGCACTAACCCTGAAAAGTAATTCTAACCGTATTTACCAGTAACTTGTATTTCCTTCCATAGGAATCCATTGTCTGGTTTTCAGCAGAAAAGTTTCAAAGTGTCGATTTTCACAAACTACAAATATTCCTTAAAAATCGCCTGTATGACTTAAACTCATTCTTTCAACTGTTTACAGGAGATGCACCAGTGCTGGATCCAGGATCCACCACTGAGTAAGAAAAAGTAGCGATAACACTACTTACCTGCTAAGTGAATTTCCTCCCATAGGATAACATTGGTGATTCTATGTGAAAAAGTTTCTAAGTGTCAACTTTTAAAATACAATAATATTCCTTAAAAATCACTACTGTAACCAAAACGCTTTTACTCAACTGTTTACAGGAGATGTCCCAGGACTGAATCTAGGATCCAGTCCTGTGGTTAGAAAAGTAATCCATAAAGTAACTAATTGCATTTAACTAGAAATTCACATTGAGCTCAATGTTGCATTGTGTTTGAAATTGTGTTGCCCATTGCAACAACTGTAACTACTGTACTTAAAAGTCTATTGCCTATTTGCAAAGTATTTAAACTAAAGTAATTCATTCTGAGAAAGTATATTTTGCAATGTAATGTATAATGTAATTACAATGTATTTTAAAAAATAAAATATCTAAAAATAAATAGTTTAAAAAAATGTAGTAAATCAGTATCAAAAAAATAAATATAACAATTAATACATTTAAAAATTGTCATTTACAAAACCTTTGAAATTCACTGAAAAAAACCATAGGTTTCAGACATGTTATAGTTAGGAATTAGCATTTAAAAAACCTTTGAAATTCACTGAAAAAACCATAGGTTTCAGGCACGTTATAGTTAGAAATTAGTATTTAAAAAACCTTACAAATTCACTGAAAAAACCATAGGTTTTAGGGACAGTTATAGTTAGTTGGACATTGCACTCGTACAAAACCCGTGAAATTCCCCCGTTATAGTTAGTTCAGGTAACTATAACTCGCGCCCCGCAATGCACTGCTGATGACGTCACATATTATATCACTCATGACATGGTCAGTGACATCACTGATGACATCACTGATGACATCTCAAATGACATCACTGATGACATCATGCAGTGACTGTGTGTTTCTATAAAGTTTAAATATGTTTAATATATATGCCAAGGTGTATTAAATAATGAGTGGGTGTATAAGTGTCTGGATGGATGATTTAGTAGGTGCGTGACTGACTCTATAAGTGAGTGATTAAACGTATCTTACTAAATGCATGGGTTAGTGACTAAACTGTGTGAATGTCTTTATCCGTCTGTCTGTTGGTGTGTAAGTGGCTGCATGGGTTTGTAAATAGCTACATGAGTGTCTATATGAGTTATTGATTGGTTGTCTGAGTATCTGTATGGGTTCCTGAGTGTTTGTGTGGATGGAGTGTGTGTGACTGCACATAGATGTATCAGTGGGTGATTCACTGGGTGCATGGTTTCAAGAGTGCATCTGTGATGGACTGTATGGGTGGGTGAGTGTGTGTATGGGTGTGTTAGTGAGTGAATGTATATCTCAGTGGTACATGTGTGAGTAACTACATATGTGAAAGGCAGTATATATGTGTGTTGGAGTATATAAATGGGTATAAGTGAGAGTGTGTGATTGTGAGAGTGGCTGTATGGATGAGTGTGTACTTGTATTAGTGATTGTATAAGAGCGTAAGAATGTGCTAGTATTTGTATGAGTAAGTGAGCTGGTGTGTGTATAACTGTATAGGTGAGTAAATGGCAGTGTGATTAATTATTTGCATGACTGACTAGGTGTGTGAGTACCTCTATGGATGAGTGGCGGTGTGTGAGTGTCTATGTAGGTGTATGAGTGCATATGATAGTCCTGTACTGAGTGACCGTAAGTATGAGTGACTGTACAGGTGAGTGAGTGGATGTGTGTGTAGACCTAAGAATCAGTGAGTGGGTATGTAGTTATTGGTGTTGGAGTGTCTATGGTTTTGAGAATGGCAGTCTGTAATTTACAGTGGGTGTATCAAAAGTTATATTAGGGTGTGAGAAGATGCATCAAATTATCACATGGATGATGTCATCAGTGATGCCATCAGTGATGTCATTTGAGATGTCATCAGTGATGTCATCAGTGATGTCACTGACCATGTCATGAGTGATGTAATATGTGACGTCATCAGCAGTGCATTGCGGGGGCGCGAGTTATAGTTACCTGAACTAACTATAACGGGGGAATTTCACGGGTTTTGTACGAGTGCAATGTCCAACTAACTATAACTGTCCCTAAAACCTATGGTTTTTTCAGTGAATTTGTAAGGTTTTTTAAATGCTAATTTCTAACTATAACGTGCCTGAAACCTATGGTTTTTTCAGTGAATATATATACACATATATATTTTCACAGAAAAAAACAAAGGTTACAGGGACGTTATAGATAGGCTCAGATTTTACTCGCACAAAACCAGTTAAATTCAGCAGTTATAGTTACCTGAGCTAACTGAAACTAAAAACCTATGCCCCCGCAATGCACTGCTTTTGACCTCACATATTACATCACTCAAGACATGGGGAGTGACATCTATCACTGATGACATCATCCAGGCAGTGTAAGTGGTTCGTAAACGTTTGTGAGACTTAAAGATAGATACTAAACTACTGCATACATTAATTTACTATTCTTTCTTTAATACTAATTAGAGATACTGTTTCTAAAATGTCATATGAGTGATTGTGTGACTGACAGTATTCGTGTGCGAGTGGCTGTGTGAGTGGCTATATTGGTGAGTGAGTGGCTTTGTGAGTGGCTGTATGGGTGAGTGACTGGGTGTGCGAGTGCTTCTATGGATGTTTGAATGGGTATATAAGTGGTTGTGTGGGTGTGTGAGTGGGTGCATGAGTGATTTTATGGGAGAGTGAATGGTTCTGTTGAAAGTCTGTATGGGTGAGTGAGTGGGGGTGTGAGTGGCTATGTGGGTGAATAAGTAGGTGTGTGAGTAGCTGTATGGGTGAGTGAGTGGCTGTGTGAGTAGCTGTATTGGTGAGTGAGTGGCTGTGTGAGTGACTGTATGGGTGTGTTAGTGGCTGTATGAGCAAGTGAGTGGATGTTTGAGTGGGTGCTTAGTTAACTAAGTGGGTGTGTGAGTGGATGTATTGGAGATCAAGTGTCTGTCTGAGTGCCTGTATGGGTGAGCGAGTGATTCTATGGATGTGTGATTGGGTATGTAAAAGGTTGTTTGGGTGTGTGAGTGGGTGCATGAGTGGTTGTATAGGTGAGTGATTGGTTCTGTTGGGAGACTGTATGAGTGAGTGGGGGTATTAGTGATTGTGTGGGTGAATAAGTGGATGTGTGAGTAGCTGTATTGGGGATGAGTGGGTGTGTGAGTGGCTGTATGGGTGAGTGAGTGGCTGTGTGAGTAGGTGTATGGGCAAGTGAGTGACTGTATGTGAGTGAGTGTGTGAGTGACTCAGTGGATGAGTAAGTGGGTGTGTGAGTGGTTGTGTGGGTGTGTGAGAAGTTGTGTCAATGTGTGAGTGGTTCTTTACATGATGTCATCTGTGATGTCATTTGAGATGTCAAACACAACAAGATGATGGACGGAGTGCTTAAACTTGTCGAACACTCACCCCCAGTTAAGAGATCTGGATTAAATCCATTTTTTTTGCTCACCATGCCACCCCATTTTGGACTCAGCCATATGCAAATCAGTCTTGACCGCGCTCCCCATGGGAACAGTCCAGCAGAAACTGCCAGGCCAGGTCCTCCTAGACCGGAAACAATCATCCTGGGACTTGTTTTCCGGTATCATCCCTTAACAGCCAGGCTAGCTTGAATCCTGTGGTATAGTGAGTAAGGGACCCACATCTGCCACACTTCCTGGTTGCGTTGGCAGCCAATCAGATCCCTGCACGAGATTAGTAGGATAGACGAAGGGTTCACGTCTCTAGATATACATATTTGGTGTTCTTTTAATATCTCAAACTACTGAACGGATTTACACCAAATCACAAAAAGTTCGCTTTCTGGATCAAGAGCTACCTTTCGGTGAAATTTGTTGCCATTATGTGCAGGGGTTCGGGCTGTAGGGACTTGAAGGGAGTGGCCTTTGAGAAACATTCTCCTTCCGGGGCACAGTTTTGCCCTTTAAACCTTAGCTTATCACAAGGTTAGCAGAAGCCCCGCTGTTTACAACCAAGCAAAGCATGGAAAGGTGTCAAAAAGAAATAATGAGAAGAAAGCAAGCCTAAGTAGACTTATTAATAAATCAGGAAAAAAATATCTGGTATGATTAGCATCAGTGCAGCATTTGCATCCAGATTTTCTGTAATTTGGCCTTGTCTTCTCGGAAATTGGTTCTCAGCAGCGCATGCTAATAAGGTGCCAGCTCTATTAGCCCTGTAACAAGAAAGGGACTTGCGTTGAACCAAATAACTTTAATTAGAAGGCATGCATTGTGGGACAGGGGCTTCTTTCTCAGCAAATGAACCGCCACCGCCACCTTGAACAAGAAGTAGTGGTACAAACTATGTTCAACCTTGTGGTTATTTTCAGGGCATGGGCAAACCAATAATTTGGTAGGAGCGGCAGATACGACGATAAATTTTGAATCTGTAAGCACATATGGGCACTAACGAAAGTGGTATTGTATAGGTGAGAGCAGATCTTTTAAGGTTTCATTCTCTCTCTCTTCAATTTTGTTTTCTCTTTTACTCTTTCTAATCATTAATCCCAACACTGCAGAAAAGGTGTGTTCTCCGCATCAGTGATAGTGGCGTGACGCAGAATGAAGGCACTACCCTGCAGAATGAGATGAAGGGCCCATGAGTCTACCCTAGCTCACAGATATTAATGGACATTGGTCTGCATTGAGACCCCTGAAGTGTTGGCGCACCCTTCTAACAAGTAAATTAGGCCGGGCAAAACTACAGTATTTAACAAATACCGCTTGCATCACTTTGTACTCTGTAAAAAAAAAAAAAAAGAAGAAACAAAAAAGTCATTAGCCCCAGCCGGAAGGTAAAATACATATTGCTAAAACAGCCAATCTCGTTGACACCATTGCACCAGCTGGGGGCACATATATAAAATGGTAAAGTGCATAGTGCAAACCTGCATATGTCCAGGTCCTTATCACTAAGGAGATTGTTTAACTAGAACCACAAGCTATTGCGTCCCAACCTAGTCTAAAATATCACTATTAAAGGGGCTAACCTTGCCACTGTCCAATGAGGGCTCCTATACATAAAGCGCTCATACCTGAATATAACCAAGACCTTAACCAGGCAAGATAGGGGATTAAAACAATGTTATTCTTGCTACACCCCTAGCAACCCACCCTTAACCTAAACAAGGCGGGATAACCACTATACATGAAGTGCCGAGGTGCATATATATAAACTGCATATAAACAGGGCCTCAACAATGCGGGATATGGGGTTAGGGCATTGTTGGTCTTACTACACCCTCTAGCAGCCTTTGGCTTGAATAGGGCTGGCCAGCCATTATCCATAGGCACTAAAGTGATTACTATATTGCCAGTTATAGCGAAACCCTCAACTGGGTGGAGTGGGGATTAGGCCTTATTGTTCTTACTACCCCTGAGCAGCTCACCTTTGACCAAGCAAGGTGGGATGGGGTGGGGAAAGCTATTATTCCTACTGCACCCTTTTCAGACCATCCATACACCCCTGCCACCCTACCAAAGGCTCCAGCCTCAGGCAGCCCAGGGCCCGATGTGGAATCTTAGGCTTTCACCAATTCCTTTAAAATATCAATAAATCGCACCAGCCGAATATTAAGCATGAGGTTCCATGGGGTTAATGATTCCATTGCTGCTTATCTGCAAGTTCTGATCCCTAATGTCTTGAACTCACTTCGCACATAGCCCTCTGCTGCAAGCCAAAACAGGGGCAGATAGAGAAGATGTGCAGCAGCGTTTTCTTTGACTGATGACAAACACTTCATGTCCCCCCATTCCCCTTCCTCCTGGCATTTTAGCTAGAAGTCTAGGATGGAAAGCACTTCCAGTCTCATTGACAGTAGTTTCTTCTTACCTTTAAGAGAGTAAGCAGCCTTAAGGAAAGCCTGGCCCTTTTGATCGTCATATGTACTTAATGCCAGCCATCCATGCACTCGCTTGGCCACTGTTACTTTACGCTCTACCCGGCTCTGCAGTCTGACGCTTCACCCGTGAACCCTTGCTCACTTGTGTCTAGCTGCCAGAGCTCACCTAAGCGTAGTTTTTTGATGCTGTCCTCAAGATACTTTTTAAAAACTGCCCTTCCCTCTTTGGAAGTTAATTTTAGACCAGCCGCTATAGGCTGATGACTCCTTGGCATCATTTTTCAGCCTGTGACAGCATTTTATGAATGCCCTACGCCTGGCGAGGCTGTGTCTTACGAGCAAGAACTCAAGCCTAACTTGTGCTCGCGATGCCGATCTCGGTAGTTTGAAGACTTGCTAAAATGTCTGAGTTGTGATTTTGTCCTGTAAGCTGGAATCTGAACTCAACATTATTTCACCTCCATATGAGAGAGTTGGCAACAATTTTTACTTGATTACTGTAACCAAGGGTTTCAGATTATGACTCCAGAGATATTTCGCTATATTTCAATAGAGTGGAAAAAGTGAAGTTTAGGGCCAAAGCTTTTCCTCTATTAGCTTCCTTTCGTGGTGCAAACTAGGTCCAAGTCTATCTCGACCCCTAGATAAACATAGCTAGCTGTCTCATCTATCGTAGATCCATTAGGGATCCATTTGCTCTGCTTGGAAATGAGCTAATTAAGCGGGAGGACCTTGGTTTTCTTAAGGTTCATCCGTAGCTGATTATCAACTGCATACAACGCTAAGTGGTTGATTATACTTTGTAGCCCTACTTTGGTATTGTTGAGAAGAAGCAGGTCATCTGCATAAAGGATGTTTGACAGGGGAAGACCACCAACACTCGGGTGTTAGATGCCAACTTATCAAGAGCCGGAGAAAGGTCTGAGATATCTCGGGTGACTAGGAGTGGGACGAGGACATACCCCTGTTTTAGGCCAATCGATGCCCTAACCTCCCTCGACAGATGGATTCCGTCTCCGATCTTGATCTTAACTCAAGTGTTTGTGAAGAGCAGCCTTTTTGCCCTCAGAAGGTTGTGTGGGACCCCCAATGCTAAAGCTTTTCCCACAGCTTGTCCCACGGGACACGATCAAACGCCAATTTGAAGTGGACAAAGCACAAATACAACAGTGTACTGGTGTCATTTGCTCTGTTCATTATCAGTCCTACAGCCATGAAGTTTAAAATATAAAGATTGAAACTTGCAGGACCTGGTGTTAATTCCTCCTTATTTATTTATTTAGGGTCCCCTGAATTGGATAGTACCTACAAATTGGGATACCAAAGACTTCTTTATTGAGATCCATTGTACGGAATAAGAGTGAATGGAGAAAGCAATTTGTTGAGAACCTTTGGGTTTGGTGATAAGTGAGAGACCAGAAGCACTATTCGATGATGCTAGAGTAGTGACAAGACATACCTGGGGAACGAAGCATTGACTGAATGTGATTTAATTGGTACATTGCAGTGATTCTGCACAAATACAGAACTATGCGCAGGAAATGGGACCTTGGTGTATAGGGACTGAGTCTTCCTACCACCTTAGTACCCACGAACCCAGGACCGACTAGCTATAGTACCTCACCTGCTCTCCTACTCACTCACAGGGAAACAAATGATTAGGCACCCCAGAACACAACACTCCCAGTTCTCTCAGGAATCGCGGTAACAAGACACACCTTTTCGCTCACCCTCTTGTATTCGTCTTCCATAAGATCTGACGGAGACACGAAACAGTTTAAAATATTTATTTTAATTAACGTGCCCTAACATGCAGTATACGCGTCACAACAAGCAGGAAAATGCATAGTACGAATATTGTCAGCATTGCAATCAGTCCATAAATCATGAAGGGAGATGTCATCATAAAAAGACAATGGAGAAAAGACTATAGTGCCTAACCTCCCTCCCCTTGCTAAGGAGAAGTATTATTATATAATAGAAGATCTCTGGGCTTTGTCAGCAGACCCCATACCTTAGCCTATAGATGGCAGATCTACATCATGGGCGCTCGTCTCCCTGGAAAGGTCCCTCTCCAAGTGTGTGTTACCTTTTCGTGCAGCCTACTAAAACCCCAAGTACGCTGTCCAAACAGCTGCATCGGTATGTTTTGTCTAAGGGCTAAGGACTGGCCAGAACAAAATAACAAGGGGCATTGTTGTTCGACCTTGCACATAATGTTCAGTCAAAATCCCGGGAACATGCAGAGAGTGAACACAGAGATGAGTTCTCATGTGAGAGGAGTCTTTGAGAATATTGCAAAAAATATAGACGTGTAGTAACGTGTGCAAAGCAGCAGGCAAGCTGCAACGAGCTCATGCTAAGTTAGTGAAAAATGACAATGTCCCTATGGGCCACGTGACACCCTCCCCTTGGCCATGGCGTTAGCCATATGCAAGAAACAAAATTCAGAGGTAAGCAGAGGCAAAGCGTCCTTGTTGCAGGCCAATTAGTGTAATTTTGGGGGCAAAAAAAAAAGTTAGTCATCAACTTCAAAAATGCTGCTGGTAAAGCGGAATGCCATGACCTCCAGGACGTTGTCCATTCCTTCCATCGAAAAAATGCATGCCATCCAGTTTAGTAGGTCGAACGAACACACATGCTCCTCATATCCTGAAGCCATTAGGAGCATCTCAGGGCAACCTGCATTAACCTCGATGAAACTGCGGTCAATGAGGTGCTGCGCGAGAGCCCAGGTACTCAAGTTTGCCGTTGGTCCGAGCAGAGGATCGCACACCAAATGCATACCTCTGGCACATATCCGGTCATGGGCCTTTAGTGGACCCATTAGCAGATCGTAATCCAGGGCAGCATGTGTGGTACTGGACAAGCAGACATCCATGGCCCATTGAAAAGGGCATCGGAGGCAGTAAAACACAGGTTGCAAGCAGGTGAAGTAGGCATAGCAGAAGGTCAGCCAGTAATCTATGGCAAAATATTTCACTGGCATAGAACCAAAGAGCTGCCACATACGATCAAGGTACAGTTACAACTGGACCGGGTTTGGCAGCACCACAGATCGAGCATCCATTGCGAAGCAATAATAGGAGAACCAGCACACCGCAGACCAACAGCAGCACCAGGTGAAACCCTCCAAAGGCGCTGGAAAAAATAGAATTAATAAAAGCCGGAATTACTCCAAAAATAGTCTGAAAGGAAGAAACCAGACCGGATCCCACAAGTTTAAAAAAGTGAGAAGGCCTTTCGTATTAGACACATTAAATATTTGGTGTATTAATTCCCCAAAATGAAGTGGGAGATTCGTGTTTAGCAGTGAGTTTATCTCGCTTGTGGTTCTTGCCACCTGCAATTCGAAGGTCTCTCGAGCCGATGTGAGAGCGACTTCTTGTTGAAACAATAGCGCTTTGAGTCTGCTTAGTTTATTGAAATCTGTTTTCAAAGTCGGAATGGAAAGCCAAAGAGAACTATCTACAATCCCATGCGGGGGTGGAAATAGGACATTACTGCAACATGTAATTCTTTGACAAACTGTTACTATATATGGGATGCCAGCTCTCAAGCCGCAGCAATTGTGGTTATTCAAAATAAGATAACTACCATTAGAAAGCAAAGTTAATACAGGAATAATAGCTGGGACAGGGGTACCTACTGTGGAATCACAGTCTTCCCCTGTAAGGAAAACTTCCTTTTCCGCACATTGACATCTGTAAGCGAAAGGTAAAGACCACAATTCGGGAATAAAATTATTGCCAAGGGGCTTATATCTACCAATCGGGTAATGTTTCATGCATGCAGTGAACTGAAAAAGTGAGATAGGTAGTGAAATAACCCCATGTATTAACCACACAGCTGAATCAGCCTCGGCCACCGAAAACGGTAACTGTTCTAATTGTTCAATATGTAACAACGTGTATGTGGCATCTTTTATGGACATTAATTTCTGTTTATCAGTCAAATTAAATGATAAAAACAGTTCTGAAGCATTCAAATAATCCCATGGTACTTTTCCATTTTTGAGTGTTTGCAGGTCCAAGAAAACTGCATCACAGAACGTAACTGATTTTGACCATTATACAAAACAGACACTTCATGTTGAACAATGTCAATGACAGAAGAAACAATATTATCTAAAGTATATATACGGGAAGACAGTGTATTAATGCGGTTATCGACAACTGCAAGGACTTTTTCCAAATTAGCCTGGTCAATTTGATGGAGGCGCAATGCATCTTCCATCTGAGACAGTTTCCAAATTTCATTATATGCTGAATAAATAAAAAGTTTTGTTCGAGGGGCCTTCGGACCTAAAAGAAAATAATTTAAACCAATGTCACCTGATAAATGAGAAAGGTGTTGTTTCACATTCGACAGTGTGGAATGTTCCAACCATTGCTGACATAATTTACCAACGGAATATGTGGTAACTGTGAATATGGGAAACGTGGATCATGTCTACTCTGTGTAAAACCCTTTGTAGTATTCAGAAAACGTAATTGACATGCATTTGAAGTTGTCGGCCACACTAACCATCCCAAGGGATCAATATTGGAAGAGTTAAATGTGCCATTTTGAAATAAGACCTCTAAGTCTTCAATTGTATAGTTGGTAAGTTTTTGCCATGTATCATACTCAGCTAATGATGGAATGGAGGGTATATTTAGATTTTTGGTCGTTGCTAAACCAAAACAAGTAGTCTGTTGTACGGTGTCATTTAAAAATAAAATTTGAGATGGTATCAAACAAGCACGATGCAAATCTTCTGTGCCCTGCACTTGCCAATCGTTAGTACCCGAAATTGATTTTAAATCAATTATGTCCCTCCAATGCTCATAACCCTTCCCGGACAAATCCTTCCTAAAGGACATAGAGGAAACTAGTTTAGTTTGGGTTAACATAAATTTAGATTGGGGCGCATCTCTTCAATTTATAAAAATAGGACTGTGGGTCGGATAGATTGTAACCAGAAAAATATACAAATTTACTTTGTTGGGTCTTCGAACTTCCCAGTAATGGTGTTGGGCAATGCTCCCATTGGGTATAATTAAAAAAGGGTCTCTGTGTTTTTGTCTTGTGTAAGAACTGATGGCCATAATGTTGTTAACAAAATAAATCTGCGTAATTTGCCGAATTTAAATACAAATCTTCAGTGTCAAATGCAGCATAATATTTTAAATCAGAGAATAACGAATGAACGGCCTGAACATCCCAGTCATCAGAATGGATGCCGGGCAAGGCCACATCTCCTAAGGAAACGCAGAAGACGTATGGAATGTTCAAAATTTCCGTCTGGCCATGGATATCGAAAGGAACTTTATCCCAGACGATACCAACAATAACAGGGAATGCTGATATATTGATAAGGGCTTGGTCTCTTTTCATTATGTGGGACGATGTGTGAGGGGCCAGAACTCCATCAACAAAGTTCACAGCAGAGGGTTCAGGTAAATAATGGCCATTAATGAGTAGAAAAAACACAGTCACAAATCCGATCCACATGAAGAGGAATATCATTGTAAGCACCATCCAGATATATGTCTAGGGTGGAACCAAGTAAGTCTTTTTGAACAAGGAGATGAAGACACTGGTACGGGTAGGGATCTCCTGCACAGAAGATGACGAGGAAGATGTGTCAGAGGAGAAGCTATTATGATCCATATAATAACCACTGGACCCCAGTTGAAACAACGGTGGATGTGCTGAATCAGATGTTTCAGGTATGGTACTCTCAGGAATGTCAATTATGACTTCAACTGGAGGAGAATCATACTCAATATCCGCAGGAGTGGATGTAGAAGGAAAAACCGGTAATAATTCAATTGAGGTTTCCATCTCCCCTTGTACTTGCTGGGGAGTAGTCAAAGATACAGAAAGGATCGGGTTCAGCGAAAGTTCTCGACGTGGCATACTATTCAGTATCGGCCAAATAGTGTAACTTGACATGTTCGATTGAAATGTAACGATTCTCCTTACGACCAGGTGATGGAGGCAGGATCACAGTACGGGTGCCTTTCAAGCCAAGGACTCTGACCGGTGCATGGTAGGATGGACCAAATTCTTATTTGTTCTCCACCTTTTCACGGACCAGATCTCCAACTTTAGGAAGCCAGCCAGAAACAGGAATCAGCACCGCTGGATCTGCAGAGGAAGGCAACTGGACTCTTGCTTGTGAAACACGAGCTTTTTGTAGATTCTTTAACATAGCACAATGATTATCTACGTCAAAGGTTGCGGCAGCCACCACAACGTCTAGACCATCAAGGTCTGGCACAAACATTGTAATGCCAAAGAGCATTTCGTATGGGGTCCGCCCACCCAGAGATCTTCTAGGGAGATTATTTAGTGCACGTTGGACTCCATACAAATGAGGCAGCCAACCCCTGCCAGTACCTAAGACTCTAGCTGTCAAAGATTGCTTTAAGTCACGGTTCATCCGCTCAATCAATCAATCAATCACAGAATTTGTAAAGCGCACTACTTACCCGCGAGGGTCTCAAGGCGCTGGGGGAGAAAAAGAGGGGGGGGTGCTGCTACTGGTCGAACAACCAGGTCTTGAGTAGCCTCCTGAAGGTCAGCAGGTCTTGGGTCTGTCGTAGGCTTAGTGGAAGGGTGTTCCAGGTCTTGGCGGCGAGGTGGGAGAAGGATCTGCCGCCGGTGGTGGTTCTTCGAATGCGAGGGACGGTGGCGAGGGAGAGGTCGGCGGAGCGGAGTTGGCGGTTGGGGATGTAGAAGAGGAGTCGTCTGTTGAGGTAGGCTGGGCCAGTCTTGTGGAGTGCTTTGTGTGCGTGGATGAGGAGTTTGAAGGAGATTCTCCTGTCGACGGGGAGCCATTGCAGGTTCCTCAGGTGGGGGGTGATGTGGCTGTGGCGTGGTACATCGAGGATCAGGCGTGCGGAGGCGTTTTGTATGCGTTGCAGTCGCTTGATGAGCTTGGCCGGGGCTCCCGCGTAGAGGGCGTTCCCATAGTCGAGTCTGCTGCTGACGAGGGCCTGGGTGACTGTTCTTCTCGTGTCTGTCGGGATCCACCTGTAGATCTTGCGAAGCATGCGGAGGGTGTTGAAGCAGGAGGATGAGACTGCGTTGACTTGCTTGGCCATGGAGAGCGTTGAGTCGAGGATGACTCCCAGGTTGCGTGCGTGGTCGGTGGGTGTCGGGGCTGCTCCCAGCGTCGTTGGCCACCAGGAGTCGTCCCAGGCTGAGGGGTTGGAGCCGAGGATGAGAACCTCTGTCTTCTCCTTGTTCAGTTTTAGTCGGCTGATCTTCATCCATTCGGCGACGGCCTTCATCCCTTCATGGAGGTTGGATTTGGCGGCGAGGGGGTCCTTGGTGAGGGAGAGGATCAGTTGGGTGTCGTCGGCGTAGGAGATTATGTTGAGGTCGTGCTGTCTGGCGATGCGTGCGAGCGGGGCCATGTAGATGTTGAACAGTGTTGGGCTGAGGGACGATCCCTGGGGTACGCCGCAGATGATCTCGGAGGCTTCGGATCGGAATGGTGGGAGGCGGACTCTCTGGGTTCTGCCGGCGAGGAAGGAGGTGGCCCATTCCAGGGCCTTGTCTCGGATCCCTGCGTCGTGGAGGCGTGTGCGTAGAGTGCGGTGGCAGACAGTGTCGAAGGCGGCGGAGAGGTCCAGCAGGATGAGGGCTGCGGTCTCACCGTTGTCCAGCAGGATCCTGATGTCGTCGGTGGCGGCGATGAGGGCAGTCTCAGTGCTGTGGTTGCTGCGGAACCCCGATTGGGATGGGTCCAGGATGCTGTTTTCTTCGAGGTATCGGGTTAGCTGCTTGTTGACGATCTTCTCGATGACCTTGGCTGGGAACGGAAGCAGGGAGATGGGCCGGAAGTTCTTGAGGTCTCTCGGGTCCGCCTTGGGTTTTTTGAGTAGGGCGTTGATCTCTGCGTGTTTCCAGCTCTCTGGGAAGGTCGCGGTCTCGAAGGAGAGATTGATGATGTTGCACAGGTGGGGTGCGATGGAGCTGCTGGCTTTGTTGAAGATGTGGTGCGGGAAAGGGTCTGACGGGGAGCCAGAGTGTATTGTGCTCATGGTCTTGATGGTGTCCTCGATGTTCACGCTGGCCCAGGCTGGCAGGGGATCGTGGTCGATGGTGTGCGGCGGGTCTGGTGCATCGATCTTAGTTGGGGCTGTCTGGGTGTTGAAGCTGTCGTGGATGTCGGCGATCTTGCGGTGGAAGAAGGTGGCGAGGGAATCGCACAGGGGTTGCGACGGTGGGATGTCGTTGGTGTTGGAGCTGGGGTTGGAGAGTTCCTTCACGATGTTGAAAAGCTCCTTGCTGTTGTGTGCGTTGTTGTCGAGGCGGTCTTTGAAGGAGGTTCTCTTGGCGGACTTGATGAGGTGGTGGTGGTTACGGGTGGCGTCTTTGTGGGCTGCGTGGCTGTCCGGTGTCTTATCACTGTGCCATTTCTTCTCTAGTTTCCGGCAGGTGCGCTTGGAAGCTAGGAGTTCCGAGGTGAACCAGCTGGCTCTTTTGGTGGTGTCAGCGTGGGTGGGTTTTTTCAGCAGGCCGAGGGTGTTGGCACAGTCGTCCATCCATCTTCTGAGGTTGCAGGCAGCGTCGTCGGTGTTGGATGGGTCGGAGGGAGGGGTGAGAGCGAGGGTTGCCCGTAGTTGGTCTTCGGTGACTTTGCTCCAGCAGCGGCGTGGGATCTGTTGGGTGCGGTGGTGTGTGGTGGGTTTCTGGAAGGTGAAATGGATGCAGCGGTGGTCGGTCCAGAGGAGTTCCGTGGTGTGGCTGAAGGAGACGTGGGAGCTGGAGGAGAAGATGGGGTCGAGCGTGTGGCCGGCGGAATGGGTCGGTGTTGTGACGAGCTGGCTCAGACTGAGGTTGGCGAGGTTATCGATCAGGGTGGTGGAATTGCTGTCGTTCTTGTTCTCCAGGTGAAAATTCAGGTCTCCGAGGAGGATGTAGTCGGTAGAGGTCAGGGCGTGCGTGCTGATGAAGTCGGCGATGGAGTCGCTGAACTGGGGTCGGGGCCCAGGGGGTCTGTAGACGAGGGTGCCTCTGAGGGTGGTGTTGGGGTCCGTGTGGATCTGGAAGTGCATGTGTTCGGCGGTGCTGAGAGTGTTGTCGGTGCTGGTCGAGACCCTGATGGTGTTCTTGTGGACGATGGCGATTCCTCCTCCTACTGCGTTGACGCGGTCTCTGCGGGTGATCTTATAGCCGTCTGGGATGGCTATGGCGATGTCGGGGGCGGAGGAGTCGTTCATCCAGGTCTCTGTCAGGAAGGCGACGTCTGGTGATGATGTGTCGAGCAGGTTCCAGAGCTCGACGGGCGTGTTTGCGTGCGGAGCGGGTGTTCAGTAGGATGCATCGGAGGTGGTTGCGGTCCTTCTTGGCGGGTGCCTCGGTGGCTCTGAGGCTGGTGTAGCTACAGTTCTGGCAGGTGAAGGGACCATGGGTGCGTTTCGGGGCGGCCTTGAAGCAGTTGTGCGTCCGTCCGGGGTTGAGAGCGTGGAGTGTGGTGGCATCGTATTGGCGTCGGTCCTCGAGGCTGGTGCCGGGGGCGCGCGGCCCAGGGGTTCTGGCGCTGGGCGCGGTCCAGGCACGGACGGGCGCAGACGGGCTTGCCTTAGGCGCGCCTTCGGCGCGCAGCGGCCGCCATATATGGGGAGGTGGGAGGGAGGAGCAGCTGGGAGGCAGGGGCAGCGAATGGGCAGTCAGGGGGGCGGGGCCGCAGGGGACGCAGCGGCGGGATTGGAGAGAGGCAGCAAGGGGTACAGAAGGCAAGAAGGACACAGCAATGGGGGCAGCGAGGGTACAGAAGGAAAAAAAATGGACACAGTACAGTGGGGGCAGCGAGGGGAGCAGAGAAAAAACGGGCACACAGCAATGGGGGCAGCGAGGGTGCAGAAGGAAAAAAATGGACGCAGTACAGTGGGGGCAGCGAGGGGAGCAGAGAAAAAACGGGCACACAGCAATGGGGGCAGCGAGGGTACAGAAGGAAAAAAATGGACACAGTACAGTGGGGGCAGCGAGGGGAGCAGAGAAAAAACGGGCACACAGCAATGGGGGCAGCGAGGGTGCAGAAGGAAAAAAATGGACGCAGTACAGTGGGGGCAGCGATGGGAGCAGAGAAAAAACGGGCACACAGCAATGGGGGCAGCGAGGGTACAGAAGGAAAAAATGGACGCAGTACAGTGGGGGCAGTGAGGGGAGCAGAGATAAAACGGCACACAGCAATGGGGGCAGCGAGGGTACAGAAGGAAAAAATGGACGCAGTACAGTGGGGGCAGCGAGGGGAGCAGAGATAAAACGGCACACAGCAATGGGGGCAGCGAGGGTACAGAAGGAAAAATGGACGCAGTACAGTGGGGGCAGCGAGGGGAGCAGAGAAAAAACGGGCACACAGCAATGGGGCAGCGAGGGTACAGAAGGAAAAAATGGACGCAGTACAGTGGGGGCAGCGAGGGGAGCAGAGATAAAACGGCACACAGCAATGGGGGCAGCGAGGGTACAGAAGGAGAAAATGGACGCAGTACAGTGGGGGCAGTGAGGGGAGCAGAGATAAAACGGCACACAGCAATGGGGGCAGCGAGGGTACAGAAGGAAAAATGGACGCAGTACAGTGGGGGCAGCGAGGGGAGCAGAGAAAAAAACGGGCACACAGCAATGGGGGCAGCGAGGGTAAGAAGGAAAAAAGGACACAATACAGCAGTGAGGGAAAAAACAGACGAAAAACGGGCACCGAGGCCACAAGCAGAGGGCGAGCTTACCAGCAGCAGCAGCGGGCAGGACACCACAGGCGGAGCTGTGTGGCGGGGGAGCGACCTACTTGGTAAGGTCAAGGGTCGCTCCACAACTGAATTGGCCTCTGGCCGGTATGGAGAGGAATATTGCATCTGCACCTCCAGAGACTGCATCGCCTCCCAGTAAGCCTTAGAGGCAAACGCAGGACCTTGGTCAGAATGGAAGGTGCCACAAGCAAATGTCCTGACAAAGACATGCAACTCTTTAATGACAGTTCGAGCGTCAGCACTACATTGAGGCCAAACCCAATGGAATCTAGTGCATGAATCCACTGAAACCAAGATGTGTTTAAAGGCAGTGTCAGAAGTCAACGGACCGCAGTGATCAAGATAAATACAGCCAAACGGCTGATTAGAGATGTAAAGCCGAGTATGTGGTGGGTGGGCAACAGTAGAAGGCTTAATTTGTTGACAAATGTCACAAGAAAGAACATATTTACGGGCCTGTTGATATAAACCACGCCACCAAAACGCTGCTGTAGCAGAGAAACAGTCACATTCACACCAGCATGTGCAGAAGCAACGCCTTCATGTGCAGCGATGATCAAAGAAAGTCTGTGGACCTTGTTGGGAAACAGCCGATCCCCAACGGACGGAATAGTAGCAAATGGAATTTGATCTGTCGACAAGTGATATGTGTAACGTGAAGGAAAACCTTGGGGAAACTCTGTTCCCTCCTTCGTAGCAGCAATAGCTGCTAAGATATCATCATCAATTTTAGTCATGGACCTAGTAACTGCTGCTGCAGAACAAGTGGCTACTGCAGATTTGGCCGCCTCATCAGCCAGTGAATTACCAACAGTGTGTGCTCCCACACGTTGATGGCCCAAAGTATGGATAACATGTGTGAGTGGCAAACGTTCCTTAAGAGCGGCCACCCGAACCCAAAGTGTTTTATACTTAATTGCGCTACCTTTAGAATCACGGAAATCATTTTGTTTCCAAAAGAATAAGTTGTAATTGAAGGATTGTATACAGTAAAACGAATCGCACACTATAAGTGTCGGAATTTCCGGATCAGCAAATTCAAGAGCCAAAACCAAAGCACGTAACTTCACCAATTGAGCCGTGCAGTCACCGAGGGACTGTTTGTGCACCAAAGAGGATTTAAAATCCCCATCTACAATTTTTCCTGCCACTATTGCGCCTGACGCTGAATAAGCATGTTTAGAACCAACGGCTGGCTGCGCGGATCCAGCAGTGTAAACAATGCATTGGTACTGATCCAGATGAAGTAATGACAAAGGAGGTGGGTGAACATGTTCATATTGTAAAAACTCCTGTGTCTGTAAAGATGGGTCAAGGCTAAAATTGACATCAGCCGACGTCAAAGAGCTAGCCCATTGTATCCAACGTGGATGCGAGGCTTTAGAGTTCAGGACACTAGCTTTTGTAACTGCCTCTAAAGCAGGTACTGGAGAGACCATGAAAATTCGTTTACCCTGAGCCAGAGCGCGTTCTTTCAGAATCGCCATCTGAATCGCCATTTGTAGGAGAGAAACGCATCTTGGCTGCAGTGTACAAATAAGATTTATATGCAATGGGGACCGTGTCCCCCTCATTAAATGTCAAGTAAGTGAAACCTAACGTGTCTGGTACAATCCTTATGACCAAATTTGTAGAATTGTTACGTGTTAACAAGAAGTTGGTCTCGAGCAGCTCAGACTGCAGAGACCGAAGAATTGCGGTATGGTCCGGAAGCCAACATGAAGCAGAGAAAGAAGGTTGTATCAAAGAATGAAGTGGTTTGATACGCTGGGAATAATCAGGAATGTATGTCCTCCAGAAATTCAAAAAACCCAGCAAAGATTGTAATTATTTAAGAGTAAAAGGGGGTTGCAATTGAGCACATTTTTCCTGAAAGTGGGGGGCCAACCCCCTACCTTCATTGGTGAGTTTGTAACCCAGGAAAAGAACTGTCAAACAGGCTATATGCGACTTGGCAAAGTTGAACTTGTACCCCAAGTCAGCAAAAGACATTATGATGCGATCCACACGTACAAGATGCGGTATCAATTCATCATCTGTCAAATAAATTTCATCGACGTAAGAGAAAGCATCAGGGTCAATGTCATGCAAAAGAGACACCATGGGTGCCGCTAAAGCGTTGGGACTATTCTTATACCCCATGGGCAAACGAGTATACCTATTGTGATTGCCAAGGGCGCTGAATGCGGTCCAGTCACTGCTTTTGGAAGCCAAATTGTGACTGTAAAATCCATTCAAGATATCAAGAGTCGTTTTAGATTTTTTACGAACAATCGTATCGACTAACGCAGAGCTGTGGGTATTCTGTCCACAAAGTTATGAACATGACTGTTCAAATGACGGTAATCCAAAACTATACGATATGAACCATCCGGTTTCGATACCGGAAAAGATGGATGAAACACAGGGTTCAATTACACCCCGATATTCCAATTGGGTCAAGATATCATTAACGGAAGCTTTTGCTTCACGTTTAATTGGATATTGTCAACAGCGGCTCCTCCATTGGTGCGTGGGGGCGTTGCCCCACTGCTTTCTCGCAGTGCGAGAAGCAGAAACATAAAATGGTAAAACTACCATTTTATGTTTCTGCTTCTCGCAGTGCGAGAAGGCAGAAGTGCCTGGTTGTGGGAGGGCGGGTGGGCGGTCCTGCGCGAGGGCAGGGGGGGAGTGGCTTGCCCACTGTTGTGGGCTCTGACTGTTTGGTCGGCCCTCTGGGGCCGACCAAAGCAGTCATGCGCACTCTCCCTTTTTGTCTATGTAGGCTGCATGCAGCCTACATAGAGAAAATGGCCTCCCTTCAGGCACCCGGCTGGGCGCCGGCCGCACCAATCACAACACTGCCGTTGCAGCGTTGTGATTGGCTTTGGGGAGGGAGGGAGGCTGCCTGTGGAAAACGAAAACGCAGACCCAGCCAGCAGCAGCAGGAGCTGAGGCGGCGGCGCGTGTCCCGGGGGAAGGTAAGTTTTTTATTTTATTTGAATTACCATCCCGCTCCCCCCGTGAACCTGCACCCCCCCGCACCCACGCAACCACCTGAGAGGACGTCCTTCATTCATGGGACGGATTGAAGGTCCAGAAACACGAGGCTGCGAGGTCCTGTGTAATGGTATGTAAACCCCAGCGCAATAACAGGTCCTAGGCCTGGTCAGGCCGCTCAGAACCATTGTAAAATACTTTGTAATCGCTTCTCATTGGTCCAGCGTGTTTTAGGGGTTCGGGGTGATGCAGTGTACAAGGTTCACTTAAAATTCCACACACGAGGACAGGTTAAGACGTGAACCGAGGATGGATCATTGTGTGCAAGTGACCCGCATGGCTTTGGACACCAACTCGGTATCAGTTGGTCCCCTTTAAGCCTCCGTGGAACCCCATGCACGTCCGCTCCACGCATCTCATCCAGCAAGATAGACCAAGGGTTTGCACACCTGCTGAAGAGAGGAGTATCTTCTCGTTACACCGATTCGAGCTAACAAGGAAGTGGCATCTATTGACTGTTTGGGGATTACGCTGTCATCAGTGGCAGCTGGTGACATTTGAAAGTGGTGAGGCGTAAAATTATTGTCGTAGTGCACTGCAGCAAGCCAGCATAGCAAGCGAGCCCGAACAACCTACAGGGGGCTCCGGGGGGGGGGGATTCTCCCCCCATGAAAATTTTGAAAAAAAAGTGGACAAATGGTGTATTTTCAAGCTAATTTGAGGAAGCAGGAAGGTTAATAAAGCAATACGTTTGAATTATTTATCATTTAGGCCTGCAGTGATGTTACCCACCCTCTGCATCAGTACCACACGGTGTGTGTTGGTTGTCCCTTAATTACTGGAAACGTTCAAAAGGAAACATTTGGAGTGTACCTCTTTATCGCTTAAACAACAAATTTAAAAATGGCAGAAGTTACCTTTTAGGTAAATGCAATTAGTCTCTGACTTTATTTGAAAAATGTACATTTTGGTCCTTAGCTCATTGCTACTGCAATTTACTCTCTCTTGCGGTACACTCTAAATGTTTCCTTTTGAACGTTTCCAGTAATTAAGGGACAACCAACACACACCGTGTGGTACTGATGCAGAGGGTGGGTAAAATCACTGCAGGTCAGACAGTGACCTCAGCTCCGTCCACCACGCCCCGGAAGGGTGACAAAAATTTGAGATTCTGTGACCCGGCTTTCTCCCTCCTGATCAGAGGTTGTGACTGTGTGAGGTGGTTCAGTAAGGACCGGGGATAAGCGCTGAGCAGGACCACCCACGTGTATTTAATTTAGGTCCACGACCTGGACTTGAACCAATGTCTAAGAGGTGAAATGTGAGAGATTTTACTGCCACGTGCCATTCTGACACTAGCTTCGAGTTAAGTGAATGGTGTCCCCGGCTCTCTCAGGGATAGAACGACGCAGTTGTTAAGTAAGCAATGGGGCACATAGCAATCATTTCATGTGGGAAATTAAAAACAAGGTACTTATTACTGAGGTATGCCAGGAACGCCTGGCCTCTGCATAGACAAACCAGTCTCTTCCAGTGGGTGTGCATCTGCAACTACGAAGGAGCACCAACAAAGAAGGAAGGCCAGATGTTGCTACCTCCTGCTCACCACAGTTGACGCCAATTATTTTATGGAGGACATGGGTTTCCTTCTCAGCTACTTTTTAGGTTGATTCTAGACTGCTCTAGGTCAGATGTATGCTGTGAAGTCTAATTGTCATGAGTGAGGAAGTTTTAGCAGTCTAGTTGTGATAGATGGCAAGTAAAGAAGTCCCGTATACCGAAGACCATGATAGTTCTCCACCCCTCCTTTCCACGAGTGAAACGCATCCCCTTTGTTCCAGGGGTGCCCGTGACTCGTTCAATCTTCCTGCCTTTTCTTCTCCGGGTCGCCTGTGTTTGGAATCCCAGACACATCTATGTAAACAGCTGCGCACATTTACATCAGCATACACAAAGATTGCCCTCTATAGCTCATAAAAAATTAGCAATTTCATAAATGATAAATAATTCAATCGTATTGCTTTATTAACCTTCCTGCTTCCTCAAATTAGCTTGAAAATACACCATTTGTCCACTCTTTTTTCAAAATTTTCATGGGGGGAGAACCCCCCCCCGGAGCCCCCTGTAGGTTGTTCGGGCTCGCTCGCTACGCCCGCTTGCTGCAGTGCACTACGACAATAATTTTACGCCTCACCACTTTCAAATGTCACCAGCCACCACTGGATATTGTGGTTGCGGTTGTGGCATTGATCGCAAAGGAATCTCATGTGCTGGGGACACTATATCCAAACCCACCTGATTACGATACACAGCCCGGGCAAGTTCTAGCGCCCACTCTGCTGCGTATGCTGGTTTAGCCTCCTCCGAGACATAACTGAGAAACTCGGGAGAATAACATCCTACCCTCTAGAAGAAGCTAGAACAAACGGGGGGAGGGCAATCAACCTCTGACAACAAAATATCATAGGAAGAAGTAAGGTTGTTCCAAAAGACCGCCTTAATTGTGTGTTTAATATCACCTTCAATTCAGACGTCTATTTCATAAAGCCTATCAGAGGGTGCAACTCGTGTGTCAGCTGTTTCCACTATAATGAACGTGTCAGTTGCTTTCGCCTCCAGACACTGGTGGAGTGCCTCCCGCACTATGGTAACTTCCACCACGCTGTCGAGGAGTGTTACCGCCCATCTCCAATCGAGGAGCAGGGTTCTCACCGTCTGAGGCATCAACGCCGAGAAGACAGAAGTCCTCGTCCTCGGTACCACCCCTTCTGCATGGGACAGCACCTGGTGGCCGACCGCCCTTGGAAGCCCACCTACCCCCTCAGACCACGCCAAGAACCTCGGCATCGTACTCGACTCATCACTCACCATGAACCGAAAGGTCAACGCCGTCACCTCAAGCTGCTTCAACACCCTCCGCATCCTCCGCAAGACCTTCAAGTGGATCCCCCCTGAGTCAAGGAAGACAGTCACCCAAGCACTCATCACCAGCAGACTGGACTATGGAAATGCACTCTACACCGGCATCAACAAGTCCCTACTCCACAAACTCCAAACAATACAGAACACCGCCGCCAGACTCGTCCTCGGCATCCCCCGACATGAACACATCAGCCAACACCTACAAAGTCTCCACTGGCTCCCCGTGGAGAAAAGAGTCACTTTCAAAATCCTCACTCACGCCTACAAATGCCTACACAACAACGGACCCAAATACCTCAACGACAGGATCAACTTCCACGTATCCAAAAGAAACCTCCGATCTTCTAACCTCGCACTGGCCAAAATCCTGTGCATCCACAGAGCCAGAGCAGGTGGAAGATCCTTCTCTCACATTGCAGCCAAGACCTGGAACGAGCTACCGGCAGACATCAGATGCGCCCCCTCCCTGAACACCTTCAGGAAGACCCTCAAGACCTGGCTCTTCGGCTAAACAGATCTGCAGACCCCCCCCCCCTCAGCGCCTTGAGACCCTCATGGGTGAGTAGCGTGCTTACAGTTCCCTGATTGGTTGATTGATTGAGGCATACTTTGCAGTCAGTGCAGCAACTTTCTTCTTTTGAAAAGGGGTACGGGTACTGAGGTTGTCCCTCCTGTTTGGTTTTTACATCAAACTGGCGCTGCGGGTCACATCGTGTCTGCGTAGACTCGACTTGTCTGCAATCCTGAAGCTCTCCCCCACCGAACTGTTGATCTGATGATTCCTGACAGGAACGAGGAGAACGAGGATCAGGGACCTGAAACCTCTCGGGTGTTTTAATTTTAGAGCGGTCACGCAAATCATATTTACGGTCAGAAGCGTCCGGTGTTGGTGACCCAGCACGAGAACTAGGCTTCTGTTGTTGCTGCTGCTGATTTTTATTCCATGCCTTTTTAGGAAACACTGGACAACCCTCCTAGCCCGGATGGGGTTTACTTTGTACCCGAGTATAAGGTCTTACTCTCAAACTCACAGGGAAACAATTGATTCGGCACCCCAGAACACAACACTCCCAGTTCTCGCAGGAATTGCAGTAACAAGACACACCTTTTCGCTCACTCTCTTGTACTCATCCACAATAAGATCTGACGGAGACATGAAACAGTTTAAAATATTTATTTTAACTAACCTGCCTTAACATGCAGTATACGTGCCACAACAAGCAGGAAAATGCATAGTACAAATATCGTCAGCATAGCAGTCAGTCCATAAATCATGAAGGGAGGGATCATAAAAAGACAATGGAGAAAGGGATATAGCGCCAAACCTCTCTCCCCCTGCTAAGAAGTATTATTATTATATAATAGAAGATCTCTGGCCTGGGTCAGCAGACCCCATACCTTAGCCTTTAGATGGTAGATGTACATCATGGGCGCTCATCTCCCTGGAAAGGTCCCTCTCCAAGTGTGTGTTACCTTTTCATGCAACCTACTAAAAACCCAAGTACACTGTCCAAACAACAGCTGCATCGGTATGTTTTGTCTAAGGGCTAAGGACTGGCCAGAACAAAATAAGGGGCATTGTTGTCTGACCTTGCACATAATGTTCAGTCAAAATCCCAGGAACATGCAGAGAGCGAACACAGCCATGAGTTCTCATGTGAGAGGAGTCTTTGAGAATATGGCAAAAAATAAAGACGTGTAGTAACGTGTGTAAAGCAGCAGACAAGCTGCAACGAGCTCATGCTAAGTTAGTGAAAAACGACAATGTCCCTATGGGCCACGTGACACATTCTTTTGGAGAGCAATAAAAGTTTTGTTCTTATAAATAAAAAATCTGCTTGAATATTTACATGCACACGTGGGAAATTTCTCTGGTGCATGACCTATGAATTAATAAATTAATGAGATCCTCTTGCAAAGCATGAGCAGTGAATTTTAAGGTATCAGGTAGTGTGGGAACAAGTGACGCTCAGTGTTCTTGGCCCACTTTATAGTGCATTTCTGGTTGTTCCGAAACAAGGCCCCTATGGAAATATGCTATGTTGGTGTATGCACTATGAGAAATTTCAGGCCCACACCTCAATGTACTTGGCAGTGGATGAAGTATAAGACCTGTGTGGCCCATATTAGGACAGCACACACCCTCCACACATGCAAGTACCATTAGGAGGCCAACCATGTTGCAAACACTTACACTCATTAGCAATACAGAAGCTATACATAATTTGCTTTAGGAGTACCTCAGTAAATACCTTTCAGTGTCAGAAACGCATAGCGAACTGACACACTCACTTGATGATGTCATCAGTAATGTCATCAAAGATGATATTTGAGATGCCATGAGTGATGTAATTAATGAAGTCATCGAACATGCCATGAGTGATGTAATATGTGAAGTCACAGGTAGTGCATTTTAGTGTTGTTTGAGTTTAAAACATTACGTTTTAACTGACCTTTTTCAACTATAATGTCACTTTAACCTTTGTTTTTTTCAGTGAATTTGAGGTTTTTTAAATGTAAATTAAGATGTTCTTACCATAAATAACTAGAACATCATTTTAACTTTAGTTTTTTTCAGGAAATTCCTGACGTATTGTTTAATGTAAAGTAACAATATAACGGCTTTCATTTTAAGTAAGGCAGACCTAACGCTTTTGTCAACGGGTCAGAAGTCCAAAAACATAAAAGGCAGGCCTAATGGCTATATCAGGGGGGCAGAGCACCGACATAGATAAAGCAGACATATTGGCTTTGTCAATAAATCAATACTTTATCAATAATTATAATCCAATGGATTCCCATGTACATAGCAATGAGTAATAATAAATACGGTCACAACATTTTTAAATAAATCATTTTTATTCACATGCACCATAAACATGTGATTAGTTTTTTTTTTTTAACCACACTCATTGGGCCACAAAATGCAGCCATAGAAATAACTACAAAGGGGCCTCGCACTGCAGCTGAAAACCATATAACTCCAGTTCAGAGTGCTTAAAAAAATTAGCAGGTTCTCTTGTGATCATGTATTCAACGGTCCAGGAGTATTACTGAAAGTTTTTAGGGTGCTGCTGCGCTTGCTGCAGCCCCCTGCAACATAAAACAAAATGGCTTGTGGTGCCCCTGCCTATTCTAGGGGCACCACAAGAACATACCAATATGTATAACTAGTCCTTGCAGGGCATTATAAAGTTCCCCTCGAACCGAGCAATGAATTTGAAATGAGTGATTATTCCGCTCATTTCTTCACGCAGGTTTTCATGAAATACAAACTTCTGGGTGCCCAGTCATTGGTAGTGCAGGGGAGAAGGCCCACGACCCCCTGCAGCCCCACCAGCTGACCTGCCAGTATCCATTGAGGGTGTGATGGGAGCTGGCAATCCTTTTTTGGTAAACAGGTACCCTGTACCATCCAGGGAACCAAGACCTTTAAATATTGTTGGGTGCTGTGGGGGAAGGCCCATGGCCCTCTCAGTCTGGTCTGCTCCCCTGCTAGCACCAATCCTGGGTCCTGGCAGGAGATGACAATTTTTTTTTTATTTGTAAGTGGGTGCCTTGGTTCCAACAAGGGTGCCTACAACGTTGGCTATGCCTGGGGGCTGCTTTGGGAGGTCCATGCTCCTCGCAGCCCAGTGGTTCCCCATCCAGCAACCATCCTGGGTGTTGGTGGGAGCTGGCTTCACTATTTTGCCCCCCCTGGCTGGGAGCAGCTTTTCTTTCTGCTCCTGCCTGGCATTATCAATCTAGTGTTTTACTGAGAGCAGGTTTTCTTTCTACTCGGAGCAATCTACAGTGTCCTGGGGATGGGGACCTTAGGACACTGTTCTACATCGGTCCCTGAGGAACCCTCCCCCAAAAAGTACAATGGCCCCCATCATATGGAGTCCCTGGGGGCATTAAATGGCTCAGGAAGAGGAAGGCTGCATGACTCCCTCCCTAAAACAAAATAGAAAATTATATGCCTACCCCTCCGGGCCATAGCCCACTCCGAAGGTTTTTATTTGAAAAGGGTGGGAGGCCCTTATATATATTTATTTTTTATTTTAACGTGGATCTATGGTCCCTCAGTGGATCTGCCTTAATGTTAACAAAAATACATTTTACTCTCGAGACCCCCACAAGGCCAAGGATTATTCATTATTTTCTCAGGACAAGGTCCCGAGGCTCCTGCTCCTGAAATGGTAGCTAATATTTTTTTGATGTGAAGCAGCCAATCAGATCTTATCTTTTGATCTGATGATCGTCTCTATATATAAATGCATTTTAAACTTTAATTTCTCAAAAACTACTGAATGGATTTACACCAAATCACAAAAAGCACACTTAAAGATCAAGCTTTCTGACCGATTTGGTTTAATTCCATTCAGCAATTTTTGCTGTGTCACTGATCAATTTTCCAATTAAAAATTGCATGGGGGAAAATGCATTTAAGGACCCCACCCTTTTTCTCAGCCCCCGCTTGACGGATCACCTCAAAATTTTCCAGGGATGAGCGGAGGTGGATGAACCAGTTTTTGGAAAGTTTAGCGAAAATTTGTCAAACAGCATCAAAGTTATTAGCAAACCCCCCAAAAATGTATACATACATTAAAAGACCTCTGTGTAGCGCACTTGTGGTCAATTCACTACCAAGTGGCTCAAACTACAGTAGTCATGATCTTGATGAATTAGATGACTGCAGATGTCCCTCAATGCAGTCTTCTTGGTGGCTAAGAAATTAAAAAAATTATTGTACACAGTGTGGTGGCTACAGTACAAGATCTTTTTGACAAACACACACACAATCCCTCTCTCTCGTTGCAGGGTGCAGTAAAAAGAATATGGGGACCTAGTGTCTTCATTTGATTTGATGTGTACTAGAATAGGGTCAACTCAAGTCCTCCTGTATTGCTGGTGATTGCTGTGCACATACTGTGGGGCCGATTCCGATCTCGGCCGGTAGGGCTCCGAATCGGATTCGGCTTTACCGGATCCGATTCGGAGCCCTGTTTCCCGACCGAACCGTACGCGGGTCCGGCCGAGCGAGTACGATGCGAAATCGCCGACCGACTCGTCCGGGCGTCCCGACCGCTCCGACCGACTCGCTCCCGGCTCGAACCGCTCCGACCGACTCGCTCGGACTCCGACTCGCACCGCGCAATGGAGACGTTTCCCGGCCGGGTAAGTACGATGCACGCCGCGAGCAGTCCGACCGAGCCGCGCACTCCGGCTCGTAAGAGCTGTCGGAGCCGTACTTTGGGGGTCCGTGTCGGACCCCCTGTACGCGTAGCCGCGCGAGTCGCACACAGGGGGGACCCATGGGTCCCCCTACCTGTGCGTGTACGGCGCGAATCGCTTCGCCGCGTACCCGCTGTAGGGGCGCCCTTGTCCGACTCGCACCCATTGAGTCAATGGGAGCCCGCGTACGCGTTGTACCACCGGCTCCCATTGACTTCAATGGGAGTCCGACCGACTCGAGTCCGATAACATACGGACGCATCGTACTCGTTCGGTCGGACTGCACGGGTCCGATCGGTCGGAAATCTCTCCGGGTCCGGCTCGGTCGGAGAAATTTCCGGCCCGAATCGGAATCGACCCCTGTGTGTTTTTGAGCAAATGCAATTTCGCCTTTCTTTCTTTTCCTCCTCACGGGAATGGTGGTATTTTTCTTAAGCTTGAATCAATGGATAGTTCTTAGTGGTGTTTACGACTTATGTTTTTAATACACTCTTGAGTAATACGCCCATAAATCCCGCAGTCTCAGACGTAGAGCGAGGCCATTACAAGCATTATGGGAGAATAATAAATAGGCCACATAACAAAAGCGTGTTTTCCATCCGTTTGTGTTTAATAAAGTTATAAAAGGTGGCAGGAGACAGACTGTAGTGATTCTGAGGAGCATGGGAAGCAGGTCAATGATCCAGGCAGGAAGAAATAGTGCATGTGTTACACCGAACGGTGGATCTAGAGGGAATCTGAAGGGAGAGTGAAAAGCTAAAGGTTGCAAGTGGACAGGGCTTCAGTCTGCACGGGAGCACAAAACCAGCCCACTCAGACCTATTCTGGTGCTTCTCTCATGCTGGGTAATAGTATTACCAGCATGAGAGCCGTGTCTGGATTGGCGTAGGGGAGTCTGGGAAGGATATGCACTAGCAGCAGAGGAGCACAGAGACGGCGAGGTGGCAGGTAAGTGCTTTTATTTATTTTTTGTTATTGTTCCCCCATGCTGCCCCATCACTTGTGTCAGATAGCAGCCGCTACTGCTTAGGAGCCCACTGCTGACTTAGCCTTGGTATTGCCAAACCCAACATTAGACAGTCTTTTCTTGATCCCACTTCATGCCTTTTTCTTCCAGCAGCCTACACTTCCGTCTCCTCGCTTTCTCCATTGGTCATTATTTTTCCCTCTTTCTGTTCAACCATCTTTCTCCCATTTCTGCTTATCTATGTAGCTTAGTCAAAGTCTGATGATGAAGAATTAGTCCTGGACCCCAAAAATAAGGGCCGGTGACCACTACCTGCATCATCCAGTGTAAAGGAAGCAATACAAGGGTCATTTAAAATTGCGTTAGTGGGGCTCTTGGAAAGGTTGTGCCCTGGTTACCCATCCTAGTTCCGCGGAGATGAGGGATTGTTGAAGGTCATTCCCAAATGAAGATCACTGAAGGCTAGTTGGTAGACTCAAATGTTTCTCTAAGCACTTTCCAGAAGGTAACGGCATCCACAGTGGAGAAGTGTGGCTCAATGGTTAGAGCGGCAGACCCTGATGCAGAGATCTGGCCCGGGACCAGGGTTCAATTCCCGCCTCGGCGGGTCTTGGGCTCAATTTCCTCGGACCTGATAATTCTCGCCTCGGTGCCTATTCTAATCATGGGTCCCACTCTGCAACTCTGGGCAATAGCTTGCTTAATCTCCACAATGGCTCCAACAGCGCTGGGATGCCTGGCTTCACCTTGGGGGTGCCCAGGAGTGGACATTTCACAGGGAAAAGCCAGGAAGGGTTCCACAGCGGTATGCGTACAGCACCAGGACACCCCTTTGGGGGTATAAGTGCGCTTTACAAGTACAAATTTCATTTCACTTACCAATCTTATCAAGTACCATTCTGTATCTCAGAGAGAATATAGCAACCCAGACCAATTGTTTGATTCAAAGGATTCTGAATTTGTAGTGTAAGGTCTTTTAGGGCCTGGTCACAGTACAAGCAGCCTTCTAAACTCCCAATCGGGTGACACTGGCTGCTAAAAATGCACACCTTGCCAGATAGAGTCAAATTAGTTTACTGAGTTACACAAAAGACATGAAAATAGACATCAGGAACAGACCTAGAGAAAGGCCATATAATGTAGTGTTTTAGGCAATCAGGGGCATGGGACGTCACCAGATTAGTCCTCTAAGTAACTACATTGCTGCAGTGCTAGAATAGTAGGGTGTCAGATAGCTACTTTGCCCATGGCATACATGCCAATTGACCCGATTCAGACGGGAGACTCCAGAATCTTTAATAATGGCTTTATTTTTGTTCTCTCCCGCCTGAAATTGCCTCCACTTCAATTGAAGTTAATGGAGGGGGGGGGAGGGAATACATTCTCCTGGTTCTTTTTTTCTTTTTTTCTTTCCCACTTTTCTCTTCTCAAATGTGCCATGTAGGCCATGGTGACAACATTTCTTGCCTTGGCAAAAAGGGTGGGCAAGGGGCTACCTGACTCACCACTAATATAGGCATATTGAGGCATGCATGTAGAGAGTTCTATGCTGCACATTCACAGCACTAAATGAAGCACATGGTGCATTTTGTAAACTTAACAGATCCCCAACGATGGTTAAAACTTCTACGGTTTTAAAGACTTTTTTTTTTTTTACAGAGGACAAAATTATGGAAGCAGTATTTGTTAAATACTGAAATACTGTAGTTTTACCCTGCCTAATTTACTTGTTAGAGGGGTGCACCAACACTTCTGCGGGCCCCATGAAGCCTGATGTCCCTTAATATTTGTGAGCTATGGTTGACTCTTGAGCTCCTCCTCTCATTCTGCAGGGGCGTGCCTTCATTCTGTGTCACGCCACTGTCACTGATGCGAAGAACACAACTTTTCTGCAGTGTTTGGATTAATGATTAGAAAATGTAAAAAAGAAAACTCAAAATAGAAGAGAAAGAGAATGAAACCTTTAAAGATCTGCTCTCAACAATACAATATTGCTTCTATTATATTGGAATCCTCTCTCTTTTCGAAAACCTGGGTTTGAAAACCTGCTCCTGCACAAATGCACCGTTAGCCACTAAAGTTATGATAACTGGTGATGACTGGCGGAGGATTTAAATCCTAGATTTTTTTATAGTAATGGCACTGCCCATATTTGCTTACAGATTCACAATTTTTCATCATATCTGCTGCTCCTATCAAATTATTGGTTCGCCCATGCCCTGAAAATAACCAGAAGGTTTAGTGTTGTAATCAAAGTTCAGAGGCTGTAGTGTAGAATATACATAGGTTTATTAGATCTTAGTTTCATGTATATAGCAAAGTCCCACCAAGAGTAGCCTTCTTGCTGCTCAGCCCATATCTTCAGCATTGTACGTGACCTCACACACTGGCTGAGCAGCAGAGACATGGAAGACTGGGGAGGGTGCATTAAGTTACAACACATCTCCCCTTCTTATAAATATATAATAAAGAAAATTACAACTGAAAATATCATGGGACAAAAGATGGTAAATGATGTAAGAGACCCATGACAATGGATGCTGTAAAAATCAACACACAACAACCACAAAGGAATAATCCCACAATTAAAATCAAAATAGAACAGAGCACCAAGGAAGAATGCAGCATACACAGGATACAACATATAACATAGTTTGTACCACCACTTCTTGCATGCTGGCTACATGGGCGTTCTCTAACATGTAAATATCTATACTGAACCCTTAATCAAAAATGCTGTTCAAGGTGGTGGTTCATTTGCCGAGAAAGAAGACTCTGTCCCACAATGCATGCCTGCTAATTAAAGTTATTTGGTTCCACGCAAGTCCCTTTCTTGTGTCAGGGCTAATAGAGCCAGCACCTTATTAGCATGCGCTGCAGAGAGCTAATTTCCGAGAAGTCAAGGCCAAATTGCAGAAAATCGGGATTAAAATGCTGCACTGATGCTAATCATACCAGATTATTTTTTCCTGATTTATTAATAAGTCTAATTAGGCCTGCTTTCTTCTCATTATTTCTGTTTGACACTGTTCCCTGCTTTACATGATTGTAAACAGCAGGGTTTCTGCTAACATAGTGACAAGCAAAGGTTTAAAGGGCAAAACTGTGCCCCGGAAGGAGAATGTTTCTCAAGACCACTTCCTCCTAGTCCCTACAGCTCGAACCCCTGGACGGAATTACACCAAATTTGGCAGAAATTTAGCTCTTGGCCCAGAAACCAACCTTTTTGTGATTTGGTGTAAATCCATTCAGTAGTTTTTGAGATATTAATAGAAAAACAAATTTGTATATCTAGAGATGCGAACCATTCACGAATCCTGTTGATCTCGTGCAGAGATCTGATAGGCTGTCAACACAACCATGAAGTGTGGCAGACATGGCTCCCTTGCTTGCTGTGCGACTGAATACAAGCTAGCCTGGTTGATGAGGGATGATACCCCGAAACCGGTCCCAGGATGATTATGTCGGGTCCAGGAGGACCTGGTCTGGCAGTTCGGGCTGGACTTTTCCCATGGGGAGCATGGTGAAGACTGATTTGCATATGGCTGGTCCAAACTGGGGTGGCATGGTGAGCAAAAGAACAATGGATTTAACCCAGATCTCTTGGCTGGGGGTAGTGTTTGAAAAGTTTCAGAACTCTGCCCATCATCTTGTTGTGTTTGACATCTCAAATTACATCACTGTACTGATGACATCTAAAGAACCACTTACACAACAATTCACACACCCACACAGCCACTCACACACCATTTACTCATCCACTGAGCCACTCACACATGCACTCACACATACACCTACTCACATGGCCACTCACTCATACAGCCACTCACACACCCACACATCCACAATACAGCTACTCACACACCCATTTATTCACCCACACAGCCACTCACACCCCCACACACTCATCCATACAGCCTCTCAATAGAACCAATCACTCACCCATACAACCACCCAGACATTTGCTCTCCAATACAGCCACTCACTTACTCACTAACCAATACAGCCTCTTACACACCCACTCACTCACCCATACAGCCACCCACTCACTCACCAATACAGCCACTCACACAGCCACTCACTCACACAGCTATTCACACACCCACTTATTCACCCATACACCCACTCACACACCTGTACAACTACTCACAAAATGATACAGACAGTCATACAACCACTCAGATGACATATGTTAGAAATAGTAACACTCATTAGTATTACAGAAAGAATAGAATGTAACTTATGCAGTAGGTTAGTATCTATCTTTAAGTCTCACAATCATTTGCCAAAACACTTACACTATCTGGATGATGTCATGAGTGATGCCATCAGTGATAGATTCCTCAGTGATGTCACTGACCATGTCATGAGTGATGTAATATGTGATGTCATAAGAAGTGCATTGCGGGGGTGTAAGTTATAGTAAGCTCAGGTAACTAGAACTGCTCAGTTTCACTGGTTTTGTGCATGTAAAATCTGAGCCTAACTATAACGTCCTTGTAACCTTTGGAATATACATTCACTGAAAAAAACAAAGGTTAAAGTAGCGTTATAGTTAGGTGAAATGTTCAGTAACAACGTAACGTTTTAAACTCAAAAACCTCCATAAGTCACTAGTTATAGTTATCTCAAGTAACTATAACTCGTGCCCTAAGGTAACTATAAGTCGCGCCCCCGCCATGCACATTTTTCGCAGTGATATTATCAATGATATCATAGAAGATGTCATGAGTGATGCAACATGTGTGGTAATTAGCAGTGCATGGCGAGGGCGAGAGTTATAGTTACCTTAGGGCACAATTTATAGTTACTTGAGATAACTATAACTGGTGAATTTCAGAGGTTTTTAGAGCTTAAAACGTTACATTGTTATTGAACATTTCACCAACTAGAACATTATTTTAGCCTTTGTTTTTTCCAGTGAATTTCTAGATTTTTTTAACGTAAAATAATATCTAATTACCATATGTAAATCCAGCAAACCCCCACATGCAGCCAACCCCACAGTGCGTAGTGCCTTCGGTCATGTATGGTGGGGGGTTGGCCGCAGGGCCTGGACTGCGGCCAGGCCTACGGCCAGCCCCTGTGTGCCCTCATCCCTACCGTGTGGGGGTTAGGCCACAAGTCCTGGCCCGGGGCACCCCATCCCCCAGGGAATTGATTTTTTTGTAAAGAGGAGGGGGACCCGCAGCTCCCCTACCTAAGCCATCATAGGCCCATGGGAGTCCACCCCCGGACCCCCCTCCCTGAGTCTATTTAGGACCCAGGTACCCCATCCCCCAGGGCCTTTTTTTTATGGAAGGGTAAGGGGACAGATTGGCACCATCCCCAAGCCTTGTTAGGCCCCAGAGACACCATCATCCAGTGCATTTTTTACACTAAAGTGTAGGGGGCCACATGGCCCACCTCCCCAAGCCTTTGGAGGCCCTGGGAAACCCATCTCCCAGGGAGATTTTTTCAATTAAAGGGGAGGAAAGCTGCGTCCCCCCTCCCAAGCCTTTTTAGACACTTGTGACCCATCTCCAGAGCTATTCCTTACAATAAAGGGAAGAGGGTTGCATGGCCTCCCTCCCCAAGACCATCTCCTGGGGCCTGCATCAAAAGAGGTGGGGGACCTGATGCCCACCAGAGACACCCACCATACATTCGTTGGGGGGTGTGGGGGGAGTCCCAAGACCCCTGTGGCCCCAGCCAGCTCTCCGCATGGAGCGGGTGCCGGCATTGCTCCTACCCAGAGGGAGCAGCTACTAATGCTTTTCTCTCCAGGCGGCAGCAATATTTCAGTCTGTTTCCCTGCCTGTTTTAGTGCGGGCAGGGAAACGGATTAAAAGTCAGCTCCCAGCTGGCGGGAGTATTTTTAAAGCTCCAGCCGGCTGGGAGCAGACTTTGTGTTTGCTCCCTGTGACACAGCATGTGAGCCGACCCAGGGATGGAGTCTCCAGCAGGGCTGAACTGGCCGTACCGGGCATCGGGCATTTCCCCTGGGAAAGGGCAGGGCCTGTTTTGCAGTGGTGGGGGCGGTTTTGTTACTGGGTGCCAGTTCTGCAGCGGTAACAAAAGCAACAAGCAAGCGTTTCCAGCCTCCCGGGCAAGGCAGTGCTTCCCCAGGGGCTGGTACACAAATATTGCCAGGGCTGCTTTGGGTTCACAGTCCAGCCCTGGTCCCTGGGGCCATTAATGGCTCAGGGAGGAGGCTGTGCAGCCCCCCTCCTTTAACTTACCTTAAGAGCCATGGAGGATTGGGTCCCCAGGGCCTTTAGAGGCTCTAAAAAACATGTTGGGCCCTGGGAAATGGGGTACCATGGCCACAAGTGGCTTGGGGAGGGGGCCGCATGGCACCCTCTCCCTAATAACAAACATTGCACCCCAGGGGATGGGGTCCAAGGGCTTATAAAGGTCTGGAGAGGGAGTCCGCAGGCCCCCATCCCTCCCCAAAAAATACTCCGGGCCAGAAGGGATGGGGTCTTGGGGCCAAAATCAGCCTGGCGAGGGGGGCCACATGAGCCCCCCCCCCATCCCCATCACAATAAAACCATTGGGCCCCTGGCCTACCATGGTTTTTTTTTCTACATGAGCACTTTTTCAAAAAAATAAAAATTACCACAGATTACCAAATTCTCAGAGAATTCACGGCAAAACAAAATAAATAAATTCAACTTTAAAAAAAAAAAAAAAACGTTTTTGGCCCCAGGTGGGGTTCTTCTGGGACCCTACCACCTGCCCTAGGGGGTCAGAGTATCCCTACCCTGCCCCCTTATGTATATTTTAAAAACTTTTGTTAGGACTCGGGACTGACTCCAAAGTCCTAAGTTGACAGCCATCACTTCCTGGTTGAGGTGGTGGCAGCCAAACAGATCTCAGCTTGAGATCAGTCAGGATCTGTGGAGGCTCCATATCCCTAGATATACAAAGTTCATGAGCATTAACTTGGGAGGCACTTATTGGCCCATCTGGGGAGTCTTTTCTTTTTTTAACCAGGGAAGAGCTTACCGAGCAGTCTGATCCTTTTTTTTTTTTTACTACAATGACAATCTCAGCGTAGGGCACGCTGACATTGTAGCAAAAGTAAAATGAGACAATGGGCTCATTTTACTTTCAGTAAATCAGTGCTGGGGAGGGGGGTCTCAGCCCCTCGAGCACCGATTCTAAAAGGAGAGGTATTGTTGGAAAGGGGAGAATCTCCCCTTTCCAAAGGAACTGCTGTCCAAGGGATCCCTTCTCGGGGAGCGCAACAAGAGAGCAATCCCCATCAGGCATCCACCTACTTGTGCTCCCCTGGGCCAATAGCCCAATTTCAGTAGGGGCAGATGGAGTGAATTGCCCTGATATGCGCACTCCGGGGGGGGGGGGCAGAAAACCCACTAGGCACCAAGGATTTCTTTTGAAAATAAAAATAGAGGGGGGGTCACTGCCCATAATAAAAGGTGAAACAGTCCCCCCCCCCCTGAAGGCAGATGGGGGCAACTGCCCCAATCTGTCTCCCGGGGGGGGGCAGAAAACACACAAGGCACCAGGGATCTTTTAAAAAAAATAAAAATAAAGGGGTGGGGGCAGACCTTAATAAAAGGGGAAACAGTCTTTCTCCCACCCCTGGGGGCAGATGGAGGTAATTACTGCTCATCTGCCGCCTGGGGAGGCAGCAAGCCCACTAGATGCCAGGAAATTAAAAAAATATATATAGGGGTGGGGGCTGCCCACATGGGCATGGCCATGGCCCCCACCCCAACTAAAGGGGGCCACAGTCTTTCTGCCCCCCCTGGGTGGGGTGATGGGGGTAATTACCCCTGATTTGCCCCCGGGGGCAGAAAGCCCACTGTATTGCATCATCCCACTTGCAATGGTGAATGGCTACACTTTTTGGGATCGGGTAGGCTGCCACCTGGAAAAACTCACTAGACTCACTTCTGAAAACTAGACAAATTGTGGAGTCCAGGGTGGTGTGCCTCGCATGCATCCCACACCATGTTCTTACTAACAATGCCCTGCAAACCTCAAGTCTCGACTAAAAACACACATTTTCCTCACATTTCTGCGAGGAAAACGTCTGGAATCTGCATTGAGCCACAAGTTTCCTACCACACAGCATTACCCAAGTATCCCGATCCCAATGGTACTTCACTTGTGTGGATGGACCAAGAGACCTTGACACAAAAGGCCCTAAAGTGCTACATGGAGAGATCAGCAATAGGAGTAACTGTGGGATTTGGGGCCATGCTTGGCCACCACCCATGGAAACCTGCCAACAACAGACCTTTTTGAAAGTAGACAACTAGGGCATTCCAGGGTGGTGTGCCTTGTGTGAATTCCATGAGGTGTTCAATCCAGCATTGCCCCATTTGTGCCGATAATAACGCTGCACCACTTGTGTGGTTGGACCTAGTTCCAGTGACAGTAACGAATAAAACCGAGGTAAATGGGAGTCCCCACGCAAGGGCTCCTATAGGCCTTGGAATGATCAGTTTCTGTCGCGAGCACTTAACCCAGCCACAGAAGTGGGGCAGGGTTTTTAATCGGCACAAGTGGGGTAATGCTGGGTGGCAGGAATTTTGTGGATTCCTGCGGGTTGCGGAATTTTCCATCACAGAAATGAAAAGAAGATGCATTATTTCTGGTAAAGTTTGAGGTTTGCATGGCGTTGTGAGTAGAAAAACATCTATGCAAGTCACCCCATCCTGGATTTCCCTAGGTGTCTAGTTTTCAAAAATGTACAGGTTTGCTAGGTTTTCTTAGGTGCCGACTGAACTAGAGCCCAAAATCCACAGCTACCCACTTTGCAAAAAACGGGTCAGTTTTGAGTGGAAAAATGTGATATATCGATGTTATGATATATTAAAATGATTTCTAAAGCGCACAGCTGCCCCAAAAGAGGCTTCCTTGTACCAATCACGGAATAGACAAAGTAGCAATGGGAGCGAGAACATCAACCTTGATGGAGAACAGCCAGTTCAACTGTTTCTGGAATTGTAGGTGATTTTGGATCTTTCTGAGGTGAGGTGGCATACAGTTCCATAAGGTTTGAGCTAGAACACGGAAGGAGTAACCTCTCATTCTAGCTGTGACGTGCTGAAGGATTTGAGCCAGGTTTAGATCAGCTGAGAATAATGATCTGGAAGGCATGTAAAACTGCATCTAGGAAGCTAGACTGGGTGCTCCTTGCTTGTATAGGATTTTATAGGAGATGCATAAGGCCTTGAAATTCATACTCTTGTCAATTGGTAGCCAGCGGAGCTTACCTAAAAGGTGGGAAGCAGAGCTGAATATAGAGAGGGAGAAAATAAGCCTGGCGGTGGCATTTTGAACCACCTGTATTCGATTCAAGACAGATTTTTTTTAGCCCATATATAGGATGTTGAAATAGTCCAGGTGAGAAATTACAAGGGATTATACAATCAGTTAGTGACTTGCCGAGAGAAGAGTCCCAAGATCGGGTTAAGGTTCCTTAGAATGCCAAAACCGTGACCTGCTAGAGTCTAAACTTGGGTTTCAAAGTATAGAGAATCATCCATCCATACACCAAGATTTTTTACCACAGATTTAGGTTCGGAGGGGAGGGGGGGCCCTAGTATTTCTGGTCACCATTGATCACTCCTCCCATGGGTATGCCTGCCAACACGAGGATCTCCGTTTTATTGGCAATAGGTTTTAAACAGGTGACGTGCATCCAACCGACAACCGCTGTTTGACAGTTTTTAAAGTTAACACAGCCATCAGTTGAAGCTGCTGACAGGGAGATTATTAGTGGAGTGTTGTCGGCATAAAAAACTAGTGCGATCCTGAAGGATTCCACCACCTCAGCTAGAGGTCTGACATAGACATTAAAAAGGGTAGGGCTAAGCGCTGAACTGTAGGAGATGCCAGGTACCAGCGCTCTATGGGATGAAGCGAAAGGGAGGGCTATTACATGACAAGAACGCTCCTTTAGAAAGGAGATAAACCAGATCAGAGCCTTTCCCTCTACCCCCAGTTCAGTGAGGTGAGCTAGTAGAATTGCATGTGAGATAGTGTCGTAGGCCACACAAATCTAGGAGTATCAGAGCCTGGGATTTGCCAAAATCTGCAGTGCTGTCTCAGTGCTGTGTGATGGACTGAATGCATTTTGGGAACAATCTAATATTTGATCTAAAAATTTTGTTAGAAGATTTACACATTTCTCCACTAGCTTGAATAAGAATGGTAGAAGGAAATTGAGAGGATAGTTTTCTGGCTGAGTAGCATCTACGAAGACTTCTTTAAAAAGGAATAACCTTGGTGTGTTTCCATGATATTGGTACTTCTGCAGTGCTCAGCGAACGATTGACTAATTCTAAGAAAATCGTCGTGATGCTCTCCTGGAATTTTAAAATATAGGCAGGTTTTAATGTGTCATCCGGAGATCCAGATTTTACTTAGTGCATTAGGGTAGAGACAGAATCTACATCAAGCAGAGCCAGTTGGTCTGTGGTTTTCCATTCCGTGTGGTTGATCCCTGTGTCAGGAGGGACAGGCTTAACTGTTTCCTCACACTTGTTAAAGTGAAGATAAATATCATTGACCTCGTTTACAAAATGATCTGCAAGTTTGTTCCAGTGGCTATTTGAGGCTTGCGCTTACCCGGAAGCGGATGTAGGCTTAATCAGGTTATTCACAATAGAGAAGATTTCCTTAGACAGGTTACTGCTGTTTTCAATTTTGTCTGTAAAAAAGCCAGCACTGGCTCTTTTCATCATTTTCTGGTAACATTTGATCACTCTCATATAGTGTATTTTTGCTGCAGCATCATCATCGTAGGATTTGTGCGAAGCGCACTCTAGCTTTTTAAATTGCTTCTTTTTTGTGAGCAATGTTTTAGTAAACCAAGCAGCTGAGGGCTGTTTCCTAGTTTTACACGGTTTGGCAGGAATAAAATGATCCAAGGCAGAATTGAGCCATGCTTTAATTAAAGCCTCTGCCCATTCTATGTTAGAGTCTAGTTGGGGCACACTCCTCTCAACATAACTTAAAAAGATAGATGGGTCTAGTTTATGCCATTGCCTTTTCATCGTGGAATTCCTGGTAATGGTTTTTCTCTGTGCTGGGAATATCAATGGTCTTGGGCACCATAAAGTGGTATGACCAGGTCACTGGGATGGGGCCAGCTGTTTAAAGAGTCGACAGGTTGGAAAAATACAGGGTCCAGCATATGGCCGGCTTCATGAGTTGAACGTTGTACTAACAGAGCTATTTGCAAGGTAGCCAAGTCATTAATAAGTCTTGGATTTCTTTGTCACTGATTAGATCAAGATGCAGATTCAAGTAACCAATGCTGGTAATATTAGACAGTTGTAGCAAGAGTGAAGAGGAGCGCTCTCTAATAGAATCCCTGAACTGTTTAGAAGGGCCTGGTGGTCTATAAATCAGAAAGGCTGCAAAGGGAAAATGTTTGCTACAATGAAGTTTGAATGGCATGTTTTCACAGTTCTGAATGAGGACGGGGGACCAAATGCGGTCAATACTAGTCTCGTGAATAATTGCGATACCGCCCCATCTGCCACCGGGTCTGTTGCATCTTTGAATGTGATATCCTGGAGGGAGGCCCCAAGGAGCTTCTACATGTGTAGATGGAGTGAGCCATGTTTCATTGAGAAATAAAACGTTGAGGCAATGATACAAGACTAGATCATAAATTTCAGCATAGTGACGGACTTGCGAGAGACAGCGACTGTGCATATTCAAAGTCAATGACATTGACTTGACCTTTGAGGGCATGTTAGTATAGTTAATAAAATTACTCTTAATAATGGAAGGGAAGCCACACTGTCTGCAGTGCACCTCGGCTGTGCCATTCCCCCCATAGGTGAGGGAGTGTAGTCACAGCAGTTGAGGGGCAAAGTAGGAAAACCTAGGTGATGCCAAAGAGGCAGGGGTTCTGGCCCCTGGTGCCGTCCAGGCATAAATGGGTGCAGAGGGGCTTGCCTTTGGCACATCTTCGGCGCACCTGTGGTGCTCCTGCTGCGCATCCATCCGTCGGCCACCTTTTTATGGCCGATAGGGAACTTAGGATCTTTCCCCAGGTAGCAGGCACTAGGCTGTTAACCTGCTCTCAGTCGGTGGACGGAACAAAATTGTCAATGAGGAGAGCAGAAGCCCAAAAATAGGTAGAGAACATCCCGCATGTCGCGGCTTACCAATGTTATACCATTTCCACCACATGATCAGATTCAGTAGCAGCAAACAATTCTTAAAACAAAGATAAAAATTCAGTTCTCCAAGATTTTTAGAAGCATCTAGCAAATGTTATACCACTTCACCCATACGATCAGATTCAATAGCAGCAAACAATTCTTAAAACAGATTCTTAAAACAAAGATTATAATTTAGTTGTGCAACATTTTTAAAAGCGTCTAGCAGCAACAATTCACCTTGACACCACATCCGTGCATTGGCCACCTTTTTATGGCCGATCGGGCACATAGGATTTTTCCCCAGGTAGCAGCCACTAGACTACTAACCTGCTCTCATTCGGTAGGTGGAACAAAATGGCCAGTGAGGAGAGTGGATGCCCGGAAATAGGTAGAGAACGTCCCGCTTGTTGTGGCTCACCAATGTTATACCACTTCACCCACACAATTAGAAGTTGCGCTTTAGGCCATTTCTTGTAACAGGCACTATGCCTACCTGCACAAGTGAGGTACCACTTTTATCAGAAGACCTGTGAGAGTATAGAATAGTAGGATATTTGTTATTAACAATTAGATTTCACTGAATTTGTGCCTTCCAAATGTAAGCCAGTGTGTAAGAATGAAGACGTTTTGAAAAATACCTTCCAAATTGTATGCTCCTATGGGTACTCACAAATTCACTGTTCCTAAATTCCATATCCTGTGCCATTTCAGAAATACATAGAATACTTTGATACATATTTTCCACTCTACACATTTCACCATATGAATTAGTCTATACTCAGAACACAACGAAAAACCATTGTACGGTGCAAGTTAGTTGTTGGCTCTGGGTAACTCTGGTTCTTGGAGAACCTACACATCCTATATATCACCACAACCAAAAAGGTCTTGCAAACGTAATGTAATATTTTTGGGGGAAATTGGCCATTATGACAAAAATTTACAGATGAAAACATTGTCCCAAATGTCTTTTTTCCTACTCGTTTTCAATATGTTTTTATTTCAACACTTGGTTTCTTTGGGAAAACCTTGAGGGATCTACGGGTATGAACCCTTGGTGAATTTGGGAATTTGTCCACTTTTCAGGACTGTATAGCTTTCCTGGGTCAACCATGGGGGTCAACCATGGGGTGCACACTGGTTGCCACCACAAACTGTTGTATGTTGAAAGCACAAAAAATAGGCAAACTCTTTGAAAAATGCCACAACTGGGGTAAAAAACAAAAAATGGTTTTTGATTCTGATCTGCAAGTTTCTGAAAGCTGGGAAGATGGTGACTATATCACAGCAAACTGTTTGTTGATGCCAATTTTATGAAAAGAACTGACACTTTTATCCAGAACACTTTTATCTTATTTTTCCCCAAAAACTCAAACTTTTGCTATATTTTGTCCATTTTCTCGATCCCCTTCAGGGGAATCCACAAACCCTGGATACCTTTAGAATCCCCAGGACAATGGAAAAAAAGGACTCAAATTGGCCATTGACACCTTATGTGGACAAAAAGTTATGGAGGCCTAAGCACAAACTACCCCAAATTGCCAAAAAATGGCTCAGCACTTGAGGGTGTGGGGGGAAGCTGCTAAGGGGGTTAATTGCTCAAAAACAACTGACAAGATTTACATCAGATCACAAAAGGCAATCTTTCTGGACGAAAATCTAGCTTTCTGTCAAATTTGGTGTAAATCTGTTCAGCGGTTTAGGCTGTAGCTGTGTCTAAAGTTCATATCGTTTTGCCCCCCTACCCCTTTTTTTCCCCTCGGGCCTCACCCTGAAAAATTCCATGTGCAAACTGATCAAAAGATGCACTTTTTGGGAAAGTTTGTGGAGATTTGTCAAACGGCACCAAAGTTATTAGATACATAAAAAATGCATTTACTATTAAAACATGATTCGAATTATTATATATATATAAATATATATATATATAGAGAGAGAGAGAGAGAGAGAGGGGTGGGAGCACACTGCCTCACATCCCAGCACTCAATTTGCCCCAATGCATCATGGTAAATATAGCACATGATAACATTTCAGTAGTAGTCTTTACTTTTTCACCCTTGTTGCTGCAGCGCGTGCGGTGTAACTCTAGACATGTGTTTCTAGATTAATTCCTTCATCAGTAGAGAACAACAAGTCATTTTGGGGGTGCTGGAAATGCTGCCCAAAGTCTTCTCAGGTCTCTGTAACTAACTGGGTGCAGGTGCATACACTCAAGCTTGTTAGCTCAGTAGCTCAAGGGAGCCTTTTCAAACAGAATATATATGTTAAATATCACAAAAATGTATTGTGAAGGTTCATGATGTAATGTCACATGTTATAAAGGTTAACACGTTGTATTACATGCGTAGTAAAGGCATGTGTGGTAATGGCATGTGTGCCAACGTCATGCAACCATCTCATGATACCATTTCACAAAGTCTAGCACCTGCATTTACTGTGGCAGGTACATGGTAGCAGACAGAAAAATGAATTTCCCCCTTATCAAATTGCGTGAGTAAATCCTTAGATATATCTTCCTTTCACCATTCCACTATTTAATTCAGCCACTTCCTTTCAACCTTCATTTCTTCCTTCGCTCATCTGTTTCTCCCCATCTTGCTTTCATTTTCTCCTCTATTTAATGTTTCTTGCTTACCTTTCTCTCCTCTGCCCGTTCCATTCATGTGCCTCTAAATCTCTCCTTTGTTCTCCCTTTGGATTATTCCTCTGCCACTGTCTCTGTACTACGCAAGCCTCGCCCAGACCTTCAGCTCTGACATGGTGTTCTTGTGCAGTGTAGGAGCCTTTTGCCTGAAGAATGAAGAGACCATAAAGGACTGGTCAACATTTTAGCCTGATCCAGCTTACCAGCCCATGGGTCTCATTTGCAACCTCCACGTTTGCTGCTGGAGTGGGGGAGGTTCATGATACCTCTGTGCAGGATCCAGGCCACAGACTCTAGAGTGTCATCTCTTCAAAATGACAATTGGTGCTGACAGAGTGGGAAGCTGGGGGATTATGGTTCTGGCAGCTGTTATAAATCTGGAACACGGTTCAGGATTGGCAAAATTTCCCAACTGCTTTGAAACCTGTCAACACAGCAGCGATGCCGGTCCATGGTACGTGTGCGCCAAGCGGAACAGCGTGCAGAAAGACTCGTGCACCATCTCTAAAAGTCTCACATCCTGCTGGATGAAAGTGTCAAAAGTCAAATCCAGCGTAGACCGATACTCCTGGTTGCCAGATTCAGCAGCCCATCAAGGGAAGCACACTGCCTTATCACTGCCCAAGCTGGCCAAGAGATCAACCATAGAGAGCGCCCTCATGTGCTGTTTAAGCATGAAATGTAATTGTACCACTCATGCACGTTTCTATAAAACACAATGATCGCATGTTTTTTCTTAAATTGTTCCTATAGGCAGCGTTCAAACTGCATTTCTGCCTTTTCTAAACGTCGCAAATCCTAAGCATTACTAGTTCCAGATTTAGTGGTACTCCCTACAAACTGAATTAATTACTGGAATTTGATAACTAGCGCTGATTACCACCCAACTCAATGAAACCTGTTTTATTAAACCTTAGAGGAACAAAAGTATGAGTTAACACCTGCAAGGATTCAGATCGGAGCCTTGCAGATTACATGTAGCTGTTGGCAACGTTTTTTTAATGATATGCAATGTTCCAGTATTGGAACTTATGACATACATGTTACATTAGGATGTCTGCAACACGGGCATTAACTCTTAGCTGTTTTACAAAGGTTGTACGCAGGTGTATAAAACTGAAGGTATTTTCTGATGATCAAGCCATGTGACCAGAGATTCGATTCAGCTCGCTGTAGCAATAGCACATTAACCACCTGAGCTGTCTTGCAGGTAATGTACCTTAAGATTTACTGAATACCCATAGGTCTCTGTAAAAGGTACCATAACTGCCTACGCTATTGTAAAATGCGATTGTTGAGCAATTATTCAAGCCAGAACAACTTTACTGACATATTTATCCTGATTGTCCATTTCTTTTGGGGGCAGAATTTGTAAAAAAATAAATAAAGAATGCATATGGAGTGGCAAACTTTAGACTGCCACTTACTCTACCATTCATAACTGTGCCCCTTTTAGCATGGCTCCCCAACCCCCCTATTTGTGCGTTCCCAAGTCAAAATTCATACCACGATGGCAAAAGATCGGTACCCAATAACTGCCAGGCAATCACTGAGAAAAGAAAAGGTAAAATTGAGTATAGGACAACTATATGTGCACAAACAATGTTTTCTAAAGCATTTGCACAAGCTGCCAATTAGGACTTTCCTGGGTGTCTACCGCTTTACGAAAAGCTTTCACACTTAAAATATGCATAACTGTGAGATTTGGGATTATTCCCTGGGGGAAAAGATTATATCTACTCCCACAAAGCTAGTGATTCGGTGTTTTATTAGGCAAATACATAAAACCTGGACTTACCCCCGGTAGCTATGGCAAAAAGCTACAGACCTTTCCATAGAGAAATGCGATTAAACCTTTAAGTAGCATCAAAGCAATTTACAAGGCAAGGAACCAATCAGTAAAATTCCCCAATTAGTTTAACAAAAAGAGGAAACTGTTAATGAGTAAAGTACGATCAAAAGGCCAATCGTTGGACAAGAGCATCAGGAGATATGTATAGACAAGACAATGTCAGTAACACCTAGACGAACTATGGTGGCCTAAGGCTGAATGCTAGTCCATGTACATTACCAAAAATGGCCTCCTGCAGTACTAAAAACAAAAAAACAGTTACAAACAAATTGAGACGCATCACACAATGTGGGAGGGACATATTCACCTTGCAGGCTGATACATTCAAAAACTTCTAATTTCCTAGTGCACTTTTGTGGGTCTATATTAAAAACACCAAGTAGGAGGCAGAGCTCTCTAGTCCTACTTTCTTAGGGCTATAGGAAAAGTCTAGCTTTTCTGACCTTGCTGAGTCCTTTGCCAAACATGTTCACTTGTGCAAAGAGGGAAAACAGATTTCTCTCATTCCTGCTTCCTTAGAATCATAGCCAAAGTCCAGTTAGATGGGCTTGATTTTGAATTCAAACGTGCCATTTTCTCCAAGAGTGGTAGAGATTTCTCTCACAGCGTTCTCTCTTAGGACTAAATAACAAGACTCCATCCCACTGATTCATCCTTCCAATATGGCCCATTTTGCCTTGGATGTCCCAGTGAACCACTGGAGGCCAGCTTCCCTGACCATTTGAGATACATTTCTAGAGTTTGAATAGAAGGAAAAGGAGTTGAAATAGCAAATTCTTGGAAAGTAACAGCTAGATCTCTCTACATATCTGGTCTGCTCTACGCCCACTGATGATCAGCTTTCAAGGAGGTGAGAACCATAAGGTATAGCGGTACCTCCAAAGCAATGGTGGAACATGAGCTTGTCCCTAACTTCAGCACTCAACCCCTCCAACTTTTTAGCAACTCTTTCAAATAATGGTAAAAAAAGATCCAAAGGAAGCATCATTCCATTGGGTTGTCAAGATGGGAGGAGATGACTTCTACTGTCAGAGCTCTGTCTGCCTGTCCACAGGCTGGAGTACAAAAATCAAACTTGTTCCCTTATATACCTGTGAAAAAGTTACCTAAACTGGTTCTCTGCCTCTCTGATCTGGCTAAATAAGAGGAGCAGACATGGCCTGGAATGTAGCCCACATAAAAATAAAGCCCACACTGTATCTTTTGTAGTATAAGCCTGGGATCTTCCAGAGTTCCTCTAGGTACCTGGTGTGACCATTTGATGTGTAGGCAAAGGGGTGTGTAGTTCCTCAAAACAGGAAAGATATAGAAGACTAAAGTTCCAGAGGAAGGCTTGTGTTCAAATAGGAGCACGGTCCCTCAGGCACCCTCTATTGGAGCACATTCCTTCCCCTGGAACTCTAGTCTTCTATATCTTTCCTGTTTTGAGGAACTGCACACCACTTTGCCTACTATTCATTGATACAAGGAGCATGTGTGCTGGACCTAAAAAGCTCCTGGTTCCCTTTTTTGTAGAGTGACCATTTGATGGCTATTCCTCTCCCCTTCCCCTCACATTTCTGAGATAAGTGTAAGGGATGTTCCCATCGTTGACTTCTCGTTGTCTTTCAGCCAAATAGCCACCAGAAATTCAGCCAGTCCCTCTGTTCTTCCAACAAGTTCTGATGGAGATGGTTTAAATTAATCCATGCCAGCTTCGAAAGGGAGTAGCCTGATCACAGTCACTGCATGAGGGGGGACAGCTTGACAAGTACAATTATTGAAGCAGCCATGGCTCAGGCAGAACTTAACCAATTTTCTAAAAACCCATCTTTGCATTTTCATAATAAAGATAGAAGTTTAGCAGTTAATCAAATCCTTAATTCTGAGAAGAATTCTACACCCATGGATTTCTTAGTAGGCCCATAGTTTGAAGTCTGCCTTGTGGGACGTTATCCTTACAAGAAATCTTTGCCAAGGGCAAAGCTGTGTCAACCCCTGCTGTAAACAGTAAAAGGCAGCTTATCATTGTTCCGACAGTGGAAATTACATACCTAGCAAGTTTCACTTCTGCACATTACACCACTGACCATGTTGACTCCACTGCACTTCATACCAGTGGCTAATGGTAAAAGTAAGCTCTTAAACATGTCTAACACTGTTTTCTTTGTGTGTTGCCTAGCTTTTAGTGTCACCATCATGGAGCAAGGCCACAATGCAGTCCACCTATGACATGGAACCTTTAAGCCACTGGTGCACTTGGTAGGCCATAAGACTTTTGCCTTAGTAAAGAATAGATATGTTGTTTTTACCCATTCACTTGTGCCCCACTATTGGAGATTCAATGGATAACATTCATCCAAATGTTTTGGTCAATAACAGAATTCTTTAGGTCTTGGAGATTCTTTTTTGTATCATTCTTGACTGTCTCTTACCACCTTGATCTTGGTCTTTCTCTTTTCCATTTTTCTTTCCTCATTCTCAACAATGTTTTTTAGGTCGAGCATTCGAGACCTGTTGAAACTTCCCCTGTGGGCTTAAAGCCATCCCCCTACTTTTGATTTGTTTGTTTCAGTGTCTTTGGGGGACTATTTGTTTTTTTGGTTTCCTGCTCTGTTACTGTTTGCCTGTGTGCAGCTTTGGTGCCATAGCTGCTCAGATTTAACTATAGAATTTCTCCCTCTCACCTACTCTTAATGCTGCAGTTGTGTAAGTGCTGCCTCCGACGCCATGCCTCCCGCTCCCTTGGTTGTATTTTTTAGCCTTTTCTGCAATTTCCGATGTCGACCATCAGTTGGGCTTTTGTTTGGTGGAATAGTACTTTGCTGGGGCTTCTTTTTAAGGGGGATTGGCCTTGTTTTTCTCTCTTGTGGCTGCTGATGAAAACGTTCCATATCCAGCACTGCAATGGCCAAATGAATTAAGATGCTATTAATTAGTAGCTCTCTTAAAAAGGTGCAGCAGTCTAAGTGCTCGGCATGAAGATGGTGCAGTCCTGCTCTGCGTGCGGTTGCAGGGACCGGTACAACAAGGAGAAGCCATCTGTTTTTCACAAGTAAGAAAACTTTTTTGCACGCGCGCTTTGCTGCATTGTTTACTTTTTAATTAGGGTTAATAATTATTAACGTGTCATGTCTTAAATTATGTTTTCTGCTATGTTGCTGTCTTAATCAGGCCCAAGTGCTTTCTTCCAGGTGACGTGTTACCACTCCAACATGGCCGCCCTTGTCCATGTTCTTACATTTTCCTTATTTTGCTTTTTTTTATCCTACACGTTGCACGCATGCGCGGTGTAATTTCACTAATAGAGACACCTTTGCTGCTTTTAACTTACCCGATTCTGGCTTTCACAGTCCTGGCACACCACGCTCACCGCTAAGTGCTGCCCCTCCCCTATATTAATAGTCTCCGTCGGATTTCCTCTACTGACTGCAGCAACAGAAGCCGTCCCCCTCTGCTGTCTTCACCCCACTCCAATTTCCTGCTGTAGCGAAGGGCAGATGTCCAGGAATTTTCCTTCCTTTTTCTTTCTCAACTAAAAGTGCTGTCGTCTCCCGAGGAGAGGGTATTCGTTAGTCAGCAGCTCTACAGAGTGATAAGTAAATAGTATTGTCATCTGTACGTTACAGCACAAGTCCTGTTTGAAAGCGCAATAAAATATATATAGGGTGTTATTTTACCAGGAGATTGAGCCTCTTTTTCTAATAAAAATAACGTGTGTGTTGACACCAATTTAGCGATCAAACACGTACTTTCTGTGCTGAAAAAAATATAATTATGTCACTTTGCCGCCATTCCTCGCAAGCCCCCCTCATTCAGGCCCCCCTCTCAGTTTACAGCAGCTGGAGGTGTCTCATTAACTCAGTTTCAACTTGGGAGGGAGGGGGCAAGCCAAACTGAGACCATTTTGGTGTGTGAAAAAGGCCGCTTTATTGAAACAGGTGCATATTACAAATAACCAACTGGCAACTGCCTTACAAAACTAAAACCTCTCTATACATCGAATAACTGAACCCTGATCCCCGCCCCTACGATCCCCTCAAACTTTCCCCCACCCTGGCATTAACATAACATAACACAGTATTGCAGTTAAAAATGATGCCCTCCAATGAACCCACATTTCCTACCTGCCTTCCTGCAACTGTAACTAACAAACGTCTATCCTGAAACTTATACTACCTGCCTACCCTTTCTCTGCCCCTGCTCACAAACTTCCAATACTTAACCAAAAACCTCTGCCAACCCTGGCCAACTTTTAAAAACTCCGCAAGCACCTGTTCCAAGCGACAATATACACAAATCCCCCTTATGCACCTGTCTGAACAAACCTGGCCTGAAATAAGCATACCCCAGAGACCCCACCCGATAAACCTCTTAAAAAGGGGTGGGAGGGAGGGAAAATTATTTACTTTCCTACGCTACTCTGCTCCCAGCCACCAGGTCACCAATACTTAAAATGGTGGCTGGAATCCCCTTGTAACAGCCCTTATACCCTTGGGCTCCTTGGCCTACAAATTGGGCTATACTTAATAAGCCCAAACCAACGGCCGGCGCCTGGCCAGCCTAGCCCCTCCCAATCTGCCTGGGTGGCAGACCTCTCTACGCTCGGCTGCCTCCCAAGCCCCCTTTGGGAGGGAGGGGGCAAGCCAAACTGAGACCATTTTGTCGTGTGAAAAAGGCCGCTTTATTGAAACAGGTGCATATTACAAATAACCAACTGGCAACTGCTTTACAAAACTAAAACCTCTCTATACATCGAATAACTGACCCCTGATCCCCGCCCCCCGCCCCTACTATCCATTTAAACGTTCCCCCACCCTGGCATTAACATAACATAACATTACACAGTATTGCAGTTAAAAATTATGCCCTCCAATGAACCCACATTTCCTACCTGTCTTCCTGCAACTGTAACTAACAAACGCCTATCCTGAAACTTAGACTACCTGCTTACCCTTTCTCTGCCCCTGCTCACAAACTTCCAATACTTAACCAAAAACCTCTGCCAACCCTGGCCAACTTTTAAAAACTTCGCCACCCAGGAAAAAGGGGGAGGCTGTTTACCGCCTGTCCCTTTTTTCTGCCCCCACCTTAATAATAATAATAATACTGACGCTTATAAAGCGCGACAGCTACCCCTGATAGGGGTGTCCCGGCGCTGAAGCAACAGGTAAATGCGCCCAAAGCGAGCACCAGTACCAACGAGCCCTCTCTAGTCAGCCATAAAGAGCCATGTCTTCAGGACCCTTCTAAAACAGGCTTCGGAATTGATCTGTCGCAGGGGCCCGGGCAAAGCATTCCATAGCGACGCCGTTCTGACTGTGAAAGCTCTGCCGCCCAAACGTGATTTCACAAATCGTGGGGTACACAGCAAATTATGAGAATTGGATCGCAGAGTACGAATTTTCTTATAAGGACACAGTCTATCCTTCAGATACCTAGGGCATTTGCCATTAAGTGCCCGATAGGCCAACGTCATAGCCTTAAATTTAATTCGTTTCTCGACTGGAAGCCAGTGGAGCTTTTGTAGGTGCGGAGAGACATGCTGTTGAAACGGTATCCGACAGACCAGCCTCGCAGCCGCATTCTGGATCATCTGAAGTCGGTAGATGGCATACTTGGGAAGGCCCAGATATAGACTATTAGCGTAGTCCAGCCTGGATGTGACTGTGGCATGGACTACTGCTTTGCGGCAGTCTTCCGGTAGAAAGTGTAAGATTTTTTAGTTTGCTGAAGCAGGTAGCAGAGACCTGCTGTATTTGAGTTGAGAAAGAGAGGTCCGCCTCCCATCTCACTCCTAAATTTCGAATACGTGTGGCAGGGTGTGGAGGAGGACCCATTTCTGACGGCCACCATAAATCAGAGTCTGGCACTGTGCCTTTCCCAAAGAACATAACCTCTGTCTTCTCCGCATTAAGCTTTAATTTATTCGAGTTCATCCATAGGGCTATGTCGCGAAGACAGCCCTTAAAGTTCTTAAAGGCATCTATCGTCCGCTCCTTAAATGGAAACACTAATTGGGTGTCGTCAGCATAGGAGATCGCCTTCACTCCCCAGTTGGCAATCAGGGCAAACAGTGGGGCCAGATATAAGTTAAAAAGCAAGGGACTCAGAGCTGAGCCCTGGGGAACACCGCACCAGAGCTGTTTAGGTTCAGCCGAACGGTTGGAGAGCAACTCTCTGCGTGCGCCCACACAGATAGGATGTCAGCCAGGTCAACACTTTCCCACCAAAGCCCGCACCTTGTAGTCTTTGGATCAGTATGATGTGATCTACAGTGTCGAACGCAGCGGATAGATCCAGGAGCACCAGTAATACTGATGCCCCTGAATCCAATGACCATCTTACCGACTCAGCCACCTCAAGGAGAGCGGTCTCCGTACTGAATCCCGCTCGAAAACCAGATTGTGTGTCATGCAATACGCTATGCTGCTCAATAAAAGTGGTCAGTTGTCGCTGGACCAACTTCTCCAGCATCTTTCCAGGGGCGGGGAGCAGAGAGATGGGTCTAAGGTTGCCAAGGTCGCCTGGGTCACCATTTGGTTTCTTTTGCAGAGGAAGAAGTGTTGCAAGTTTCCATTGGTCAGGAAAGATGCCTGTATCTAGGGAAGTGTTCCATATATGAAGCAGCCCACCCATCAGGAGAACGCTAACATTTTCCACAATTTGGGAGGGCAGGGATCATTTGGGCGCCCGAGCGGCATTTGTGAATTACATCTTTTTTAATTTAAATATTTCTTTATTAAAAACATTTTTTACATTTACACCCTCACAGATATCCCACCCTCCACCCCGACCGAAGCTCAGACATGCCAAATATTACCAAAACAAACAATATTTCATTTCATTCCATATTATCGATAATATTATAGTATAAAAACAGAAACAAAGAAAAACCAAAAACAGAATTTTGCTTAATATGCAAGCCTAAACAGTTCCAATCTATATTGGAGATTTATCATGGATTAATTTAATTATTGTCCATTGGTCTTTGTAATCGTGACCATTGTAAAAGCGGATCCCATATTGCCAGTCCTTTTTTACGTTTACCACGCCCCTTTCTCTTATATATTGCAACTTCTAGACTACAGGTAGCCAATAATCGGGATCTCCACTCCTGAAAAACAGGTGGGTTTGTGTCCTGCCATGCTGACGCGATACATAATCTATAGACCGCCATATCGACAAATATCAGCCCACGCATATATTTTGGTCGGTCGATATTAGCTACACCTAGCATAATCTCATCATTTAGAATTTCTATTCTTTCGTTAAATATTTCAGATAAAAAGGCCGAAATATCATTCAATACTTTTGTTAATACTGTACAGGTAGCAAATATATGTATACTCTCAGCTTCAGGTAATGCACATCTAGGACAAATAGTTCCTTTCCACGTCCCCCATTTAGCAATTTTATAGGGGGTATAATATAGGAAAAAAAAGGTTTTGTAATATTGAGCCTGTAGCTTGATAGACATTAAACAGGACTGATATTTTACAAAGGAATGGTGAACTGTTTTAGCCGAGACTCCAAGTTTACCCTGCCATTTCCTAATGTATTTATCCAAATCATCTGAATTACAGATGTTCAATGATTACGTAAATTTCTCCTATTTTTATATCGATCTTTTTAGACAAATTCTCCATAATCTGAGCTATTTGGAATTTAAGTTCCCCCACCTTTCTTCATAAGAAAATCCCGAATTTGAAGGAATTTAAAGAAATTCCGTTGATCTAGATTGTATTCCAATTGTAATTCCCGAAGGATTTCAGTCCTAAAGTCGTATAAAAACATCCAAGTTGTGTAATACCGTTCGATATCCATCTTTCCATACATATGTCGTTAAAAATCTCGGGAAGATTACTATTGTTATAAGTTGGGGTATAGTAGGATAATCGTCCGATACCGACTAATTTACGGATAAAATTCCAAGCCTTGTAAATACCAAATATAGACTTAAATCTAACTTTTTTTAAATAACTATCGTTCACATGGCGCCATAGACATTCTCTAGACTCATTTCCTAATAGCAGCTCTTGCGGTGTTAGAATATTCCCTACACTACTGACATTAGTCTTAAATAGTAAATTAATACAATATTTCAATATGGTAGCCCAATAATATAGTTTAAAATTGGGCAATGCCATTCCTCCTCTGTCTTTAGGTAAAGTAATGTTTCGTAGTGCTCTTCACGGTTTCCTATACCCCCATACAAATCTAGAAAACATACTATCCATGTCTTTAAATAATTGTGGTGGGAATTCCAGACAAATTGATCTAAAAAATATAAAAATCTGGGCAAAAAAGCATTTTAATCAAATTGCACCGCCCTCCGATAGATAGATGGAGATTATTACAGCGAATCATATCTTTTTTGTACGTTGCATTAGTGGAGCAATATTATCATTAACTAAATTCTCTATTTTGGCGGTTATGCTAACGCCAAGATATATAGCTTTCTCTGTAACTCGGCTATCGATCATCTCGAGTTTACTATTCGGAATAATTTGAGATTTGGTTTGATTTAATTTATATCCGGATATCTCACCAAAGATCCTAGCTTCTTCTTCAATTACCCCGATTGCATTCTCTGGGTCGCTAGTGACCAACGCGATATCATCTGCATATGCAAGTATTTTTGTCGCTTGGTCTCTTACCCAAACAGGTGGAATCAATACATTATTATCCAATCTCCGGATAAATAGGTCGATGTATATAGCAAATAGAAGAGGCGAGCACGGGCATCCCTGCCTTGTACCTCTAGTAATAGGAAATGGTTTTGATAATGTTCCATTCACCATAATAACAGCGGATGGTTCCCAATACAGCATCTGTACTGCTTTGGTGAAGGATTCCCCTATACCGTATCTTGCCATGACTGTCCAGAGATATTTCCAGGAGACCCTATCAAAAGCTTTTTCAGCGTCTAACAGTATAAGTGCCATAGGGTCTCTTGCAATCTCAGACCAGTCAAACAGTGAGATTACCCTCTGGATATGATCGGTACTTGCCCTGCCGGGAATAAACCCATGCTGCCGTACCGATACAATTTTGTGTATATTCTGAGCTAATCGTGTAGCCAATAACTTGGAATAAATTTTAGAATCACCGGTTATTAATGTGATAGGGCAATACGACCCGAGTTCCGTAGAATCTTTATGTTTTTTCAAAAAAAACACAATTTTGGTCCCGGAGGTTGTCCCCCCTGAAATATATGTGCGACCAGCTCAGCCAGTATATTTTTTATTTGTGGGGAAAATTTGATGTAAAATTTGACGGGAATCCCATCCAATCCAGCCGCTTTACCTGGAGCTAGGCTATTTAATGCAAGGGACATTTCTTCCCATTGCGGAATAGCATCCATATTTTCTATGTCATTACTTTCTAGTCTAATAAATCTCTCTTGATCGATATATTCCTTGATTGATTCCTGTGATATATTAGTCTCCTTATACAGATCCTGATAATATTTATGAAATGCAGTTCTAATTGCGTCAGGATCTGTCTTTAACCTAACTTCTGGATCCCAAATCTCCTTAATAAAATTAGCAGTATTTTGTTCTCGAGTTCGCATCGCCAGCTGATGTCCCACCTGTTCATTTAATTCATATACATTTTCCTTATATATTGTAGCTTTATCGATAGCTTTGACCATCAATACTTCTATAATACAATTTTTGCAATCGCAATCTGTCTAAGTTCATTATCGATGTCCCTTCTCTCTTGTATAACTTTTATTAAACCTTCTTCTGCAATAATTACGTTATTCTGAAGTGATTTCATATCTTGTTTTGCTTTTTTGTTAGCATTCAATGAAAATCGAAGTGTTTCACCTCTAATACACGCCTTTAGGGCATCCCAAACAATATCAATTGTTGCACTATCTATATTCTCTTCTATAAATCTAGGAATCCACTGTCGCATAGAATCACAGTATTTTTCGTTTATTAATAATGCCCTTTCGAACGTCCATGTTTTCCTATTGATCCCTGACCCACATTCGATGGTTAAAAGAAGAGGATTATGGTCAGAGAGTATCCTTGGTAATTTTTCAATAGTGTACCTAGTGGCTAATGTTTTAGAGACCAAAAAATAATCTAATCTTGCATGTCGTGCATGTGGGTAGGAATAATAAGTGAAGCCGGGGTCCCTTTGGATGCACCAATTGCCAACTGTCTATCAAACCATGTGTTTGACATAGATTTTTAAAAGCTTGAAAGACTCTTGGCTTCCTACCCTTATATTGAAAGCCCAAATCCTCTGACCAATTGCTAGGTAAATTCAAATTAAAATCTCCACAGATAATTACTGGGAGTGGCCAATGGACAAGCTCATTCGATATATAATCTAACACTGCTGGGTCATCACTAATATTACTATATATTGTACAAACAGTCATTTTAACCCCATTATTTTGCGGACACTCAGTAATAGCCCATCGTCCATTTTTATCCGACATCGAACGAATGAATTGTGTCCCACTCGCTTTCCCCAATATGGCTACACCTTTTGTCCTTACCCCCTTGTGTTGTGGCAGTGACCACCTTGAAACCCAGTTTGTTAAGTAAATATATTTGAGATCCCTCAATAAGTGTTTCTTGTATACAAAGAATATTAGCTCCAATCAGTTGTAATCCAGTAGCCACTCTTTGCATTTTTTTTTCATCGTTAAGGCCACAAATATTGATAGTCAAAATTATTAATTTATCCATGCTGGTATTTATCAATCCCCAATATATATTTGCTTGTCTTCTCTGTATTTATTCTATTGAATATTTTCTCTCCTTATTATTTCTTTCTATATTAGTCTTAAAGTTATTAGAAATCATCATTACCCCAGGCCTGAGCTTCTGAGCTCCCTCCCCACCCCTTTCTTCAACACCCCACCCCCACCAGTATGTGGGCAATCAGGCTCAGTCCTGAGCCTGTTTTGATGGCGTCTGTCTCGTCCTCACCTCACCCCGTTACCCCCCGATTCTTGGTGTTTTCTTTTCCTTTCCACTTCCCTACCCTTTCCTTTTCTCCTAAGCCCCCCCCGCAACTTTCTCCAAGAAAAAAATAACCAGTTTCTATCTAAAAAATTTGCACATTTCCAGAAAAATTATTATATTATTATTATTTTTTTTGAGAGAAAAAAAAAAAGAGAAGAAAATAAAGAGAAAAAAAAAGAAACCCCCCTCCTCCAGATCAATAATCATTACCAACTGTTACTGACCAGAGCTAATGAGAAGAGAGAAAAAAGACATATAATGCAGATCAGCAGTGATTACTAAATATTGAATCTATAAGGGATAGCAGCCTTATTTCCAATCCAGTCTCTAGTTATTATTCTCCTTGCGCCTTTTTCCCTGTAGTAATTTCCTCTAAAAATTTTTGCGCTTGTATTTCAAATGTGAAATAGAAATACTGTCCTTGGAAATTAATTTTCAATTTAGCAGGGTTTTGTAAATAAACAGTAGCACCCGCTTTCTGAAATGGCGCAATCATCTGTCTTAGTCGCCATCTCCTCTCCACCGTAGCATGGGCAAAGTCTGGACGGACAAAGTACGAAGAAGTTCTCCCAATTCCTTTTCTTGTCAGGTCTCGCCAGTTCAAATACAGATTGTTGAAGAAGAAAATTTCGAAGAAAATTAAGATTGCTCCTAGGATATTGTTGGTCATTCGATCGTCTTTTTGATATATTTAGCGGAAATCTATGCACCCGCTGGATTTCTGTATCCCAGTTCCATTGTGCCAATTCAGGGAGAGAATTTTTTAGCAGATTAATTGTGAACTTCCTGATGTCCTCACCCTCACTGTTTTCAGGTATCCCTAATAGCCTTAGATTATTGCGGCGTTGCCGATTTTCCGCTTCCTCCAACTTCCACATTACATCTTTCAGGCTAATTTCTTGAGCCATTGTTGTTTTTTTCAATGTATCCACCGTGGTCTCTAGCTGGTCAGTTCGATTTTCTAATGTACTTAATCTTTCCACAATCTCGGTACATGTTTTCCCAACTACTCTGATTGAGCCCTGTATTTTTTTAGAGGTTAGTCGGGCTTGTCGGTTCTCTATCTTGACTTCGTCTTGAAATGACCTGAGAGACTGTAGAATCAAGGATAGGGATGGTTCTCCGAGTGAACCTGAGTCTTTCTGTCCCGGTAGACTTGCTAATTGTTCATTAGGTGATTGCAAGATCTCAGGTACCTCAATTCCTAATAGTGTCTGAGTGTCCGAGTAATTCCAGCCAAGTTCTCCCGCTTCCTCTGTCGCTTTCCATCTCTGATGAACCCTTTTTCCATCCGATAGTCTTTTAGTTTTCCTAGGTAACCTTTTTTTTTTTTCCCCTCCTGGTTGACTACAATAGCTAGTGGATGTATCCTCACCACGTTCCTCAACACTGCTTGAGCTTGAGGCTAAGTTTTCTGATTCCCCAGATTCCTCATTCAATGAATAAAAATTTTCCAAGGGACCTGGAGACAAAGAACCCGTCTCGTAGTTATTTTCCCTCTGTTTTTCCTTTGTATTTCCTTTTCCCTTTCCTCTTCAGTGAAAAGAATGGGAAGGGTTAACTTTTTATCAATAGTCATCTCTAGGCCATTTGAGCTTGCTTTGGCTATGCTTGATGTTACAGCTAAGAGGGCTGTATCTGGGGTGTTGCCTTTGACTAGAGCTTCCGCCCCTCCTGGGTGTTCCTTTAAGGTAATTCAGGCGTGGCTAATATGGTTGTCTCAACACTAGATCCCCACGATAGCCGCCCATTATTATTATCCGTCATTGTGTCAAGGGTGGTATTGGAGCCAAGACTGACTATAACCGATGGTCCGACACCAGTAATGGTTCCCATTGGGATATCACTTATACCGCTGATGTCCTTTTGATGCTCTTGTCCCTTTTCAAATTCAATTACTCCTTTAGTTGGAAACAAACTCGTTATAGCTAACTGTTTTTTATGCTGGTCCCCGATTACAGCACCTTTTAACAATGCATTTTTGCTGGTAAGTTGTTTCCATCCTTACCCGAAAACAGTTCTTGTTTTCCGGTCTTTGTCTATTTTCTTGTTCTGCTCAGGTTGTGTAGATGCAGCCACCGGTACCGTTGAGCGCGTCTTGCTCCGTGCACTACGAGCCGCCATCTGTTCTCCTCGCTGAGCTCCGTGTCTTCCGGCGTCTGTGCTGCTAAGCAGCGCCGCTCCTACGTCCGTGCTCATGCAGCTAGCGGCCGCCCGTCAGTAGGAGCCGCGCAAGAAACTCCCAGCGTCTATACCGGCTCTCGTCCCGCACACACCTCACCAGGGATCGTCGATTAGCCAATTTGCGGCAGCCTCTGCACCATCCACTCAGCAGAGGCCAACCGCTACTGTCTCCGTGCATAGCCCGCGCCGCCTGGGAAAAGAGTCACTCGATCACGGGAAATCTTCGGGAGATATGCGGGGGTGAGTGTCAGAGGATTTCACTCAGCCGCCATCTTGCCTCTGCTCAGCAGGTTGCGTTTCCCCGAAAGTAGGACCAACTTCTCCAGCATCTTTCCAGGGGCGGGGAGCAGAGAGATGGGTCTAAGGTTGCCAAGGTCGCCTGGGTCACCATTTGGTTTCTTTTGCAGAGGAAGAAGTGTTGCAAGTTTCCATTGGTCAGGAAAGATGCCTGTATCTAGGGAAGTGTTCCATATATGAAGCAGCCCGCCCATCAGGGAGAACGCTAACATTTTCCACAATTTGGGAGGGCAGGGATCATTTGGAGCGCCCGAGCGGCATTTGTGAATTACATCTAACGCATCCTGAGATGAGATCGGTGTGAAGTTAGTGAATGAAAGAACCTCACCCGAACCCTGGGAAAGATCTGATTTCTCCGTTGCCTCAGGGGTCGAGAAGGAGTCGTAGACCTTTAGAATTTTATTGTCAAAGTGACTAGCGATTTTTTCACACAAAGCTAGGGATGGAATCAATCCCGTCTCTATAGCCTTATGTTTGAGAAAACTTTGGACTACTTTAAAAACCTCTGTAGTGGAGTGGTCGGCGTTGTGGATGCATGTGACAATAAAGTCTCGCCTGGCTGTTTTTAGGGATTTGTGAAAGTCTTTTAATGGTTTTTTGTAGGTTCCCTTCGCTAGGTCGCAGTAGCGCAACCTCCACTGGCGCTCCAATTTTTTGCACCTGCTTTTTGATTCTTTGAGGGCATCAGAGAACCAGGGAGCTGAGGGGGATAGTCTAATAGATTTCACTACTCTGGCCGGCGCGACTGACTCCACGGCAGTGGCAATCCATTGATGTAAAGCAACTGCGTCTACATTGGGGTCTGAGGATAAGCGGGGGTAATTGTCCTGCAGAATAGGGCTTAATGAAGCCTCAGACAAGTTCTTCCAGTTTCTCTTTAAGAATAAAGCGCGTGTCTTTAACTTGACCCGGTTTTGGCAGTGAAAAGAAAACGGGATCAGATAGTGATCTGACCAGACCAGTGGGGACGGTGGCTCCACATCAATGGTAGTGATATTCGTGAAGACTAAGTCCAAAATGTGCCCTGCTTTATGGGTTGGTGCGGACACCTGTTGTACAAGATTGGCCCCTGCTAAGAAAGCGACCAATTGCGTTGCTTGTGGACAGTTCAAGTCGTCCACATGCAGATTAAAATCACCCAAGGCTATAAAATTGGTATACAATACTGATTTTTGGGCAATGAAGTTGCACAGAATCTGGGATGCAGTCGTTACACAATCAGGTGGTCTGTAGATAAGAATGCCAGCTAGGGCAGTCGAGGGGTTAATTTGTAAACAAAAATTTAGACCCTCGATGCCCTGTATAAGGAGAGGGGCAGAGAACACAAGCTCCCATGAGTCTTTAAAAATGATAGCCACCCCACCTCCCCTCTTGTCACCATCTCGATTGGCGTAGCACATTTTGAAACCTGGTGGAATAGCTAGTGCAATTGTTGACATTGTGTCCGTGTTTAACCAGGTTTCAGTTAAAAACATAACATCCCAAGTAGCCTCAATTAAAGATGACCAGATATCCTCTGCATGTTTGGGGAATGATCTGCAATTAACGAGACACGCCTTAATTTTGGCATTGTGCCCGTTTGTCAAACACCGAGGGGTAACCTTTGTCAAATTGGAAGGCACACCCTGATTCAAAAACTGACCACATGCGCCACAGCTGAGCGGCAATGGGGAATTAGCTAGATCAATCAGGTGTGTTTCTGAGCAGAGAGAGCCTTGGAAGCGCATCAGGTCGTCTCGCGACCAACAAATGGCTTCATCTCTTCCACTACCGGCAGCATGGCCGGTGCCGGCCGCGATCCGGTCGCGGACGGGCGCAGACAGGCTTGCCTTCGGCGCGCCCGCTGCGTGCGTCCACTACGCGGCCGGCAGGTCCTCTGAATCATATACCCGGGGGCAGGAAGTGAGGCGCAATGTGGGCGGAGTCGCGTCTGTCCCTCCGTGCAATCGGCACTGTTCGCCGTGACGGACCGGGGACCGCGTAACAAGCAGTCAAGCACCACAGTAAGTGATTAAAAATGAAAACTAATCAGTTTTTTTAAAAACAATGTGCAAACAGAGCAATAGCAGCAGTCTAGCAGCTGGCCTCGCGGCGCGCCTTTACCAAGTGCTGCGCGGCCGGCAGGTCCTCTGAATCATATACCCGGGGGGCAGGAAGTGAGGCGCAATGTGGGCGGAGTCGCGTCTGTCCCTCCGTGCAATCGGCACTGTTCGCCTTCCACATAGGCCTGTCGCCTTCCTGCCTGGCTTTGGACATTTAGGGTCCTAGACAAAACTTCTCTAATTTCCAGCAGGTGGAGATCCATGCTCATCCTTGACAGGTGAACCCCGTCCCCCTTGAAAAATTCTACAGTGGCAAACGAATTTCCCTATGTACTATCCAGGCAAAACCTAACTCCCTACCAAAACGTGACATCTTTACCGCCCCTCACCAAACCCGGAGAGGTACGAACTCAGACCAAATCACCAAACAGCCTGCCCACTGTTGCTTGATCATTGCTAAATCCCTCTTCATACTTCTCATGAGCACTATGCCCTTTTCCCTACACAAATCGTTTTCCCCCAGATGTAACACCCAAATGACGGAGCACCTACCGCCCACCAACAGACCATTTAGACACGGGATCAGCTCGCTCCCAGACATGCCCCCCTTTCCTTTCCATGACACGTTAAAAAGCTTTTCGGTAAAACCTAAATTCTGTCCAACATAGCTCATGCGTGCTTGGCGTTGAGCCCACTTCACGAAGGAGTGCCCCACTACCCAGATCAACATCTCCACAGAAAAGGGGCCGGCCACTGAACCTGAAACGAGAAAAACTGTGTGCACTTAAGCTGTGACAGCAACCGCGCCGCATCCTTAGACCTTGCTGCGCAGGAGTCGCTCATAACACTCCGAGGACCAACACCCCAGCCGCATGATGTCTCCTTGCTCCCACCCCCTATTGCTCACCTCAGATGCTGCCCCAATCCTGAATGAATGCGTCACAAAACCCGCCCCATCGATGCCTAAAGCATTCAACGCTTGTCGCAGCACCACCATCAGCTGAAAGGCAGTGGCCCTGGACCCATTCGCATGCACGAAAACTGCCCCCTTGCCATTTTTAGATGCTGTGCGCCAACGTGCCTCCTACCTGCATGGACAAGTGAGCGTAGGCGCCGGGGCCTGCAGCGAGAACCCATTTTCCCAGGCACCTTTGATCTGTTTTAGCCTTTTTTAATCAGATATGTACCCCCGCGTTACGCGGTACCACGTCTTCCCAACCCATCCCCCCACCCTTCTTATCCCCAACAACACTGACACCCTAACTGACCCAAAAACATCCACACCACCAATGTGGAGAAGAGGCAGGCCTCATAAGCATCTGTGCAAATATCTGGCAATGTCTGTACTATCCTGCCCAGAAAACGCCACGACAATGGCTACCTTACCGGTTTCCCTTGGCCCCGTTCCCAGGCCCACCCCTCCAGCCTTCTCGTGCCCAGCTCCCCGGCTGTCGGCGAGTAGCCCCATAGTCCTTTACCTATGCGTCACTCCCTGCTAGTTGTCCTGCCATTGTCACCCTGGATAAACCCTTCTCGATCATCGCTAATATAAACTGTATGGTATCCTCCCCCCGCTGGGCCCTTGAAACTCGCTGCTGGGTGCCTAACAGCAGAAACTCCTTCCATGCAAGATTATAGGCTATTCTAGTCGACTTTGGTAGGGACACTACCACCAGTTGTAGCATCCTGTGTTGCCTACGTACCACAACTGCTGCGGCATGGGCGTCGGGTTCCTGTCGGCGTTCTTGGCTAGCCCACGGAATCTCCCCCACTGCGAACGAGACAAAGCATCCGCTATGTCATTGTCTACCCCTGGGACGTGCAGTGCCCTGAATGCTATGCCATGGTGCAAACAACCTAAGACAACAACTTCAGCACCTGCTCGTCCCTTGCTGACTGGCGGCTCCCAATCTCTACCACCGCCATATTGTCTACCCTGAAGGTCACTTTCTTGTGCGCAAGCTGAGCATCCCACAACGTTACTGCCTCAACCAATGGAAAAAACTCAAGAAAGGCAATGCTCCTGCCCCCTTCTCTCCATTCTGCCGGCCACTGCTCGGCACACCACCTGCCTTGTCAAACAGGCCAAAACCACGTCTGCCTGCTGCATCTGAGAAAATCTGCACATCCCACACTAGGTCCTCCTCCCTTGTTAGTGGCGTTCCATTGAAAGACTGCAGAAATACCCGCCACACTCTTAGGTCCTCTTTTACCCCTGCCGAGAGTCGCACATGATGGCGAGGCAACTTACGTCCTGCTAATGCCCTTCCCAGTCTCCTGCAAAAGGTTCTCCCTACTCTCACTACCCTACGTGCAAAATTGAGATGGCCTAGTAGGACCTGTATCTCTTTTACTGTTACTTTTTCCCAGGACAGGATGGCATTGAGCAAGACCAACATCTTCTCTTTTTTGTCCTCCAGCCAGCATGCCTGCATTGCCCTTGAAGCAATCTCAATGCCTAGAAAAGACAGTGCCGTGCTGGGGCCCATCGTCCTTTCAGGTGCCAACGGCACCCCCAATTCCTCCGTCAGCTCTTTGAAGTTTTCCAGGGCCACCCGGCACTCCGTGGAGCCGGAGGTGCTCATGAAGAAAAAATCGTAATGCGTCACTAACTTGTGACCTGTCCTTCCTGAAAACAGCGACTGCAAAAAGGTGCTAAAACCCTCAAACAATGCGCCTGACAGCGCAGCCCATCGGTAATGCTTTATCCACATACTATTTCCCATTGAAATGGATTCCCAGAAGATCCCAATCATCTGGATGGACTGGAAGTAAACGGAAAGCTGATTTAATGTTGCATTTTGCTATTTTTGCCATTGCGCCCGCTGTGGCTTCTGTTTCCTCAATAAAATCAGTCACAGAGCACCCTTCTGGTAATGATAGGTGCTGAATAAGTCGAAATTGCCCTGGCTCATTCTAGGGCACCACCCCAATTGGTGACACAATCAAATTGTCCAAGGGCCAGTTATTGAAAGGGCCCGCCATCCGTCCCTCCTTTATTTCCTTGTCTAGCTTCTCTTGTACTACTTGCGTATGCTCCCTTGCTGACTGCAAATTCTCTGCCCAGCGTCTGTGCCCTGGACCCCCCCTAACCTAGACGAAAACCTACCTGGAAACCCTCCCTCAACACCCTTGCAGCCTTCTGGTTGTCATCACTCTGTAAGGCTGCCTCCCACTTATCCGCCTTAACCGGCATATGAGCCCTTCGACCCAGGCCCCTGAACTCCTTTTGCTCCTCGCGCTCCTGCAAAGTGGTGCTGCTGATACCCCCCGTTGCTACTTTCCTGCTGCCACTGCTGGCCCCCCCGTTGGAAACCCCCAGCCCCAAAGCAGTTAACCAGTGCATGCTTTCCCCTACACTTTGAGCACTCGTGGCGAAATCTCCAGAACTCCCGAGTGCACAGCCCCTTGTTAAAATCCCAAAAGGATCCTCCTGTCCCGGTCTGCCCCCTTCCAGTACCTCCCACCCCTCCCCGGGTGGGTTTCCCCTGAAAGGGCCGGTACACAATTGGGAGCCCACTGGCTGTAAAAAGGTCTTTCCCACTACGGACGCTCCCATTGTGTGCTGCCACAAATCCGTGTCCAGTTCCCCCCATTTTGCCTAGGTATCCCAGGCCATGCGTGCCCTGAACTCCTCATCACATTGCGCCCACGCATATCCCCCCCCCCGTGATCTGGGCCTGCCTAATGACGTCCATATACTTAAATAATGCCACACAGCGCTCGGGGTACTTTTCGCAATAAACACTGGCGTAAATTAAAAGGGCAGCCGGTTAATTTTCTATGGTCAAAGGAACCCTCAGCCGCTTGGCCAGTTCATATTCCTCTTCCTTAGACCCTTCTTTCGCACGCACCTCCCTGTGCAGTGACTTCAGCATTTCCACGTATTCCCCTTTCCAAATGCGTTCCTTAGTCGCAAGCATCAAGTGCGCCCCCAATGGCTTAGTCACCCCCATATAAGGGAGCTTCTTAATTTTCAATTCCTTGCTCTCTGGTTTGTCCTTCTTTCCATCGCAGGCCTCCTCCCCGGCCCTCTCTGCACCCTTACTAACCTCTACTTTGCTTTTGTCTCTCTTACCTTCTTCCTCGGTGCTTCTGCAACCTATCCTCATCCCCTCGTATGTCGACATCCCCCCGTCCCAATAGAGACCATCAGTGGCCTCCCCCCTTTTCTTGGCACTTTACCTGGCTCTAGGGAGGGTGCCCGTGTTGCTGCATTCCACCTCGCCAGTGGCCCCGTGGTCGCTGCCGACTTGGTTGGCCTCCCCGCAGGCTCCGACGCCCTCCGCGCCACCTGGAAAACACTGTGAGAAACTTTACTCTGTCCCCTCCTACCCCATCTATATCATCTCTCAAGTCACCTTCCTCAAGGCTTTCTTCCTCAAAATCCAGCTCCTCGCGCCCTTCGCGTGTTTCCACCTAATGGCCCCTCGTGGGCCTTTGACCCCGCACCTCCGGGGGCGCCAACTGTGCCCGCCTGTATTCCACTGGCTCTCCTGACAGCAAACTTCTGCTGTTCTTCTGCCCTGCGGACCGTTGTGGTCAGTCGGGCATTGGGGCCAGCGAGTCCGCTTGGGGCCTACCCATGCTGACCATGTTGGGGTCCTCCGATGGTAACGGGTATGCCGCGCGAGGCTGCACCCTCCCTTCTCCTGGGCGCCAGTAAGCCGCACCCAGCTCTGCCAAGTCTGCAACTAGACGTTGGTCTTCCCCCTGAATTAGAAATGATTGGTCTGGTGTGCTGGGCCTCTGACCCTCCTCCCCTAGCTCCCTTCTCCTCTTCCTTCCTACCCCCAAGGTGCTCTCTGGCCCACCTACGGCCCACCTTAAACATATCCTCCACCTCCTGGACACTGAACCCCCCCTCGCCTCCCTCCCTCCAGTCCAACCCGGCCGCACTGCTTACGTATGGATGAGCCTGGTCCACACCTGCTCCTTGTGCCCCCCCACTAGGCCTCACCCCACCCTTCTTGGTGCCCCCTGTACCCCCTTTCTTCTGCCCTATACCCTGGCCCTCCAAACCTCCCAACCCTCCCTGTGCCAAATAGGCGTCCACCTGCCCTAACCTGCTAAAACCCTTCACCTCCTCATTCATTGAGGAGAAAATATCCAACCCTTCCCAGTCTTGGCTACCCCCTGCCGGTTCCCAATCCCCAGTTATCTTCTCCTCCTCCCCCCCTGACTCGAGATGGCCCCTGTCCCTGTCCCCCCTTATGCCTCCCCTCCTCCCCAAGCCGATCCCCCCCCCCCAAGGGCTGCCTCATCCCCCGACGAGGAGAAAACTTCTCCCACGTCTCCCAAACCCAGCCCAAGTCCCAGAGGCTCATCAAGCCCTCTGGGCTCATGTCTGTCCCAGGCCCCGGCTCCCCGACCTTCCTCAGGCAGCGCTTCCCCTTCAGGCCCCCTCCCCATCCTCCCTGCATCGTCCGGCTCAAATCCTCTTGCTGCTACCGGGGCCTTGGCCTCAGGCGGCCCAGACCCCCGAGCCGACAAGGCCTCATTACCGGCCTCCGCCTCCCGAGCACCTGACGCCCTCCTCTGCGGGCCCCGCCCCTACGCACCTTCACCGGAGCCTCAGAATGTGCACGAGGCTCCGGTGCATCGGACCACAACGGGGCCGCTCGCCGTGCATATGAGCGGCCCAGAGTACCCCCCTCTTTTACCTTGTCTCACTTAGGGGCTGTGCAGGCCGCGACGGCGGCCTCCAACCCCGCCGAAGCTCGCCGTGGAGGGCATCAGGAGGTCCAGACGGCCCGCTTCAGTCAGCAGACGAACCGCCTCAAAAACCAGTAATCCTGCATACTCTAACTGCTCAAACCTGCCACTCTAACCTAACTGCAAAATTATTTACTTTACTACGCTACTCTGCTCCCAGCCACCAGGTCACCGATACTTAAAATGGTGGCTGGAATCCCCTTGTAACAGCCCTTATACCCTTGGGCTACAAATTGGGCTATACTTAATAAGCCCAAACCTACAAAATGGCCGGCACCTGGCCAGCCCAGCCCCTCCCAATCTGCCCCGGGGGAAGACCTCCCTATGCTCGGCTGCCCCCCAATCCCCTCTTCGGGCAGATTAACACATGCTTCCTTTTCCTTAGTGCATGTGTTCCTGTCACACACAGTCCCTTCAGAGGAGGTAAACCATGTGTTTTTGGGTATTTGGGCGCTGAGTTCTTCAGTGTGCTGTGAGGTGTAAACTGTAAATTCAGACAGGCCTGGAGCAAAGTGAGCTCCATGAGCGGCTGAGGGGCTCACTTTGAAGATACCGGCCACATGCTACCCTCTCTCTCCAGCTCTTGCAAAACCCTTGGGAAAATTCGGAGGCAGAGGACCTAGGCACGGTTAGTATCACTCACGCTTAACTTACAAAACACGAAGTTTCCTATTTTATCTGCTGTGTAATTTTTGTTTCATAGCCATTCTCCCTTTTCTGTTCCTCTCTTTTTATTCAGGTTGCTTACTGTACTTTCCGTTTAATCTTTCCCCTTGTGTTTGTTCATTTATTTTTTACTGATTCCTCTTTCTCTTATTGTTAACAAAGACAGTGGCTTCCAAAACATTCTTATCTTGCACTGCATGTCGATAGAAATGGTTTCTTAAAAACATGTCAGGCACCATTTTCTTTATGAATCAAGAGTTTCTAGTCATCCCATCTCTTGGGATTTTGTCAACTTTTTATGCTGCCCGAACTTCCCCTTCATTAAACATACACCGTATTTGTATATACAGTATGCATGCTGTGTTAATATATTTTACACTGACATCAGGTTCATGAAGCGGTTAAAAAAGGTCGGTTCGTTGACCTCCTGCTGCAGAGATCTGTATTTATTCTGCAAGGCAGAGATCCAAAGCAGCCACAACAGGGCAGATGGTTTTCATCCACAAGAGAGGAGTGAAATAAGTACCAGTGAGTTAGCTAGCAATAGTGCCTGCCCTGTTGCATTAGCACTTTGTGGCCATTTGTGAATGGTTTGTATTGGTAAAATATGTTCTTTTGGGTACAGTTGCTTTCCAATCACGTAGTTGCTCTGGTTCCAGAGGGTACTTAAGTCTCTTCACACATCTTCATATAAAAGTGTTTCAGGTTCTGAATAAATGGTGTTTTTGTTGAACCTGAGTGAAATGCTCTCTTGCCAAAGCACATCATTATAGCATTACAGCCAGTTGTCAATTCTGTCAGTCATTAAAGGGCTTCTCCTGAGTTTATATATTTATTACTTTACTTCCACTATAGATTTAAAACAATCACCTCTCTCCAATTCACTGCTCTATATCTCAGCTCTACCTCTTTCAATATATCATTCCAAACCTCATTTTACTACTATATACTCTCAAATAACCCTTTCTAGACTCTTCTCTTTATCCCTCCTTTGACTCATCCCAAACATCATTTTACTCCTATCATCTCTCAAATAACCCTTTCTAGATTCTCTCCTCCTCTATTCCTCCTTTAACTCATCCCAAACCTTATTTTACTACTATAATATGCCAGCTAAACCCTTTATAAGCTATTCCCTCCTCTGTCCCACCTTTGTTCTATTCAATCCTACTAAAAGACTCACATGCCCACCGCTCCAACTAAAAACTTACATTTACCTATACTAATCCACCACTATTCCACCTTGGGTAGCGGAGTAGCGTGCTACTTGCCGAAACCGCTTCGACACCTCATCAGGGGTAGTTAGAGCTATATAAATAAAATTACAATTAATCACCTTGCCCCATTTGATCCGTTTTCAGGTTGGTGAGTTTATCCTCTTGAGCTGCCCTGACTGGCTCCCCAGACAAATTGTTTCCACTGCTCCATTTTATGCAGGTTTAAGTCTTTCCACGTTTTGAATTCTCACCCACTACACTTGGCTATAGTTTAAGGTTCGCACCATTTCCCCACACAGATGTAATGTGCTTCAACGCACCTTTGAGGGCACCTGCCCTTACTTGAAATTCAACCTCCCTTGCCGTGTGCCTTCTTCTGGTACCATAATTTCTACTAATGTTAAGTACATAATCATTGGTGCTGTATGATATGTGACATGATTGCTTTCATTAATAGTGCTATGAATACAAAAAAAACGTAGTAATTTTTAACACCAAGAGCTCTAGCTTTCACAAATGCGAAACCTATTGCATTACAAATGCTTGTTTCAAAAGGAATTGTCTCTTCTCGTTAGGTGATCAAAATATTGGAGCTTAATTTTTTTATCATATACGATTCTATGGAAGTTCCGGCTTGATTCTTTCATTCTTCTAGCAGTCCGTGGGATATGCAAAAGCCTTCACCAGCACCACAGTTTTAAGGATTCAATTCTTTGACTATCATTTTTATTAGTCATCCAGCTTTCACATCCATATATTGTTACAGGAAAGACCATTGCTTTGATGATTCGTATCTTTGTTGTCAGCGAGAGGTCTTTGCTTTTTATCACTTTATTTAGTCTCAACATTGCAGCCCTAAAGTCAGAATAAGGAAGAAAAGCAATCGCCAGCTCAACTCAACTGCATTTCTAAGAAAATGAAGTCTTTGATGATATCTATTTCTTCATTGGCAATTATGATACTTTGTAAGATTCCTATTGACATGATTTTAGTCTTTTTCACATTTAGGTTTAGTCCAGCTGTCATGCTATTTTCTTTGATCTTCACAATCATTGCTTTGAGATCTTTTGCACTTTGCACAATCAGGGTTATGTGTGTCATCAGCATATCAAAGATTGTTGATTTTTAATTCCTCCATTTCTTATTCCAGCCTGGACGTCATTGAGTCTGGATTTTCCCACAATATGCTCAGCATGGAAATTGAACAAATAGGGTGATATCATACAACCTTGTTGAACATCTTTTGTAACATTGAACCAACTGTTTCTCCATAATCTGAGTCACAAATAGCAATGGAAGATAACCACTTTTGATGGCCTTATTAATGTCCTCTGCATCCACTGCTTTACAGAGTTGGCCTCATCCTTCAGAGGTCCCCAGTCAGCCTAAGTCTGGGGCTCAGGAAGCAGGAGCGTGGGAGGTGCGGCAGCACCACCAAGATAACCTTGCAGAGGTTCAGAAGGGGGAATGCATAATAAAGAGTTCTTTAAGTTTCATTTCTTTCTTGCTGCATTTGCTGGAAATTCAACAACAGCTGTCAAGAACCATGCAATGTCTTGAAACAAACTGTTGCTTATTTTACATGAAGATTGGTGCTTACTTTTCTTTTCCTTGAGTGTAAAGTGAGGGAATTTTGTAATGACCAAGTAGCAATCTTGCTGGGGTACAGGTAGTGTAAAAAATTGGGTTACTGGTTAAGGGGGAAAAACCCTTCTCAAACATCAACCACAATTCTTGAGGGTCAAGGGTCAAGTCACAAGCAAACCCTAATTCAACCTGTGCTCTACCCTTGGGTAGCTTGGCACAGACCAGTCAGGCTTAGCTCAGAGGCAATGTGTAAAGTATTTGTGCAACTCTTCAAACAGTAACACAGTGAAAACACCACAAAAGGATCCCACACCAATTGAGAAAATAGAGTATTTTTTAATAATAAAAAAAAGACCAAAACGACAAAAACCCAATTAGTAGAACCGGAGATAGGCAGGTTTCACGACTTCAGTGAAAATTGCACCAAAAAGCAGGACAAAGTCACAAGTTCAGGCAACCAAGATGAAGCATGGGACGGCTGCAGGAACCCAGTTAAGGAAGCTGGACAAGAGTACCTTGGATCCTGGCTTGCAGAGCGTTGCGAGGTTCCAGGCAGAGGATGAATCATGCAGCCGAGGTGATGCATCTGTTCCGAGGTGATGCAGAACTGTGATGCGAGGTCCTGCCTCATCGTCGAGGATCCTGTCAACGATGGCTTGCCAAGGGAGGTCCGGCGTAGGAGATGCATTAAGCAGTTGAGGTGGTGCCCTGGTTCTGAGGAGCAGTGAGGCTGCAGTGGGAGACGTGAGGGCCTGCATAGGGTAAGCTTCACACAGGCAATGGTTCCAATGCAGCTGTGGGGTTGATGCAGATTCCATTGCGCTGGAAGAACTCCTGCAGCAGAGGTGATGCATTGGTTCTGAAGGTGATGCGTCCAACAGCAAAGGCAATGCACCAGTTCGGCTAGAGATGCACTACATCATGGAGGAGATGCATCGGTTCTGCCCCATTCACATATGGGCTGGCAGAGCACCTTCAGGCCCACTTCCAAGGGTCCACAACTGAGTGGCACTACTTAGAAGGGTAGGACTCAAAGATAGCAGAATCCCAGTGCTTGGTTCAAAGTCTTTGTAGCCTTCTGTCCTTGAGGCTCTAGTGAGGAGGCCAGCCAACTAGCCCTTGACGTCACTTTCGGGTCCTGGGATTGACATATGCAGGTCCAATCCTTCTCACCCAGGCAAGAGGGCAACAGGCAGTTGTCAGCACAGTAGGGCAGCAATCCCTTCAGAGTAGCAGTACAGCAGAGTGGCAGTCCTTTCAGCAGCACAGCTGTCCTTCCTGGCAGAGTATCCACAGGTCCAGAAGTGTACTGAAGAGGTGGTGTCTGAGGTCCAAGGTTTATACCTGGTGCCCTTCCTCTGGAGGGTGGGTGAAGCTTCTAGAGGATTCCCTTTGATGTCCAGAGGCATCCTGCCTTTTTTTCTGCCCTGGCTCTGGACTAACGACAGAGGAGTATGCAGCCCTTTGTGTGGAAGCAGGACACAGCCTATTCAAATGTAAGTAGGGCTGTGCCCAGCTCTGCCTTCCCATCCTGCCAGCGATGCCCATCCAGGCCTACTTAAGCTCTCTATTATGTGTGACTATCTAGGAAGAATACACAAAGCCCAACTGTCAGCTACACCCAAGTCATGTGCCCCAGAGACAGGCACTAAATGGCTAAGACAGGAAAACGCCCTAAAAGTGGCATTTACAAAATTCTAATTTAAAAACTGATTTTACCATGAGAGAGGAGTTTTCATTACAATTCCAAAGACACCAAACATGAACTGGCTACCTGCTCCCAATTTGAAATTACAGCTTAATAAATGTAATAAGGTAACTTCGGTGTTATCCTATGGGAAAGGTAGGCCTTGCAGTGGTGCAAAATGAATTTGAGAGATTATCACTACCAGAACATGTAAAACTTAAAATTACATGTCTTACATTTTAAATACACTGTACCCTGCCCTCTGGGCTGTCCAGGGCCTACCCCTAGGTGTGACTTCTATGGATCAAAAAGGAAGGTTTGGGTCTGGCAAAAGGTTTATTTTGCCAGGTCTAAATGGCAGTCTAAAAACTGCACACAGGCTGCAATGACACCCTTGAGACATGTTTAAAAGGGGCTATTTGAGTGGTTGGCACAATCAGTGCTGCAGGCCCACTAGTAGCATTTAATTTACAGGCCCTGGGTACATGTAGTACCACTTTACTAGTAAATTAAAATATGCCATTTGGGAATAAGCCAATGTGATCATGTTTAAAGAAGTGAGTACATGCACTTTAGTAATGGTCAGCAGTGGTTTAAAGTGCAGAGTCCTAAGGCCAGCAAACACGAGATGAGCAAAAATGGCGGAAGAAGGCAAAATGTTTGAGGGAAGACCACCCTAAGTCTGGCAGGTAGTATGAAAGGAAAGGTTGCGAGTAGTCAAATGTTTTCTAACACACAACAAAACTTAAATACTTGTAAATGAACTTTACAAATATTTAAAACTATATCAGCTGCCAAGAAATGTTCAGAGGAGACACCTTTTTGTAAATCTGAAGTGTGATGGAAACAAAGAGTTTAATAAAATCCAAACAAAGATACTTTACTTTTGCAATTCACAAATGATATGTGGGTTAGTACAATTTCTGCATATTATATTTGTACACTACATAGGTGTGGCAGTAAAGCTGTATGACTGACTCAAATGTACTGGCCATTTCAGTGGAATGTGTGCTCTATCCAAGAGGCAGTACATGAACACATCATGCTTTACTCATGTAATTAGGGCAATGTGCTCCAAAATGCACCACTTGACTAACAGTACCCACCATTCTTCTGCCAATTGGGTGTGGCTCATTTACTGTGCTTTGTGTAACACTTGGGTGTTGCACGACTGCTATGACTTTAATGACGGCAGCACCTCCACTTTTAAAATTGTTCCAGCATGACTGCCTTAGCCCTATGACTATCTGCAAGATACAGGAGTCTCATATGGCTCTCACAATATTCAGCTGAGGGGGATCAATCACTTTGAATGATGCCACACCTACGTGACCCCAGGCATCAAACTACATGCGCTGTGAGGTGTTATCAGCCTCCTTGTGCTCATAGTCAAATTCACTAGTAAATCCAGCCCCATAAAGCAAACAAATCTTGGGAGACCATATAGAAAGGCAAAATTCATCATCATCATAATAAATTTTTACATTATTTACAAAAATCAGCAATGCTTCAATTGGTGATAATACAGAAGTGGTCCAGAATTTTATCAACATGCAAAGACGTATAAAACATAGATACAGTGTGCTGAGGTTCAGTGGAGGTGCATCAACGAAAATTGCCTCTCAGTTTACTGAGCCCCTAGGCAAGCACCAGGTATTATTCTACCATTCAAAAGAATCTGTAAGTGCATGTTTTATATAGGCCTGGATGAAATTTCAATTATGCACACATAATTAACGGAATTTCTCGTTATGGTTCTTACAAGAAGTTCGCAAAATCCCTTCATTACGCCACTTCGCCTATGACTGTGTTTTGCAGTGCTTTTGTTTTTTGCATCGTTTTAGCGCAAAATGTGTTCTCTTGCAGAAAATTGACACAAGTACGTATTTTGCTCTAAAATATAACGTGAAATGATAGTTTCGCATTTTGCGAAATTTCACATATTTTTTCCCGAAATTTGATCTAGTTACGCGAAAGCAAATTGTGCCAATTTTGCACGCTCTAGTTTTATCACACAGTTATAGAGCAGGTGAAAGCCTTTGGTTGATAATCGATTTAACCCAGTGCTTAATTTGAGCCGGTGCTCAGCACCGGCACTTAATTGGTTTCCGGTGCTCGGCACCGGCATCTAAATGTCAACACCATACTTAGAACAGTCCACCACATGGTGGCGCTGCTCATCTAATTTAGAGATAAGCAGAACAACAGTAGTTTAGGACTACAATATACATTAAAATTGCTAATACCTGCCTCCCCAGCCATTCCTTTAGCCTTGGGGACCTGGAGTAATCTGAACTGTCGCAATTACATGCCAGAGAGATGGTTAGTCGTTGTTTTGGCAGCGATGACAAGGGCGATGGGTGGTGCAAGCTGCAGTGGCCTTCTGGTCAGAGCCTTGGCACTTAATATTTTACAAATTAAGCACTGATTCAACCCCAAGGAAAAACTCAGTGAGGATATTAAATGATCAGTGGCATCTAATGCTTTTCTCCAGCAAGGGAATCCTTAAAAAATAGAAAGCGATCTAAGTAGGCTGAAGCCCTCCAAAGTGACAAATGTGAGTGCACTAACTTACAGAGGCAACACAAAGCAATGCAAGTGGTTCCAGTGGAGGTTCTGCTAGTTGAGTCTGTCAGGAGGTTTTTTTGAGCTGCTCGTGGGCTAGACAGCTAAATGCTCGTTACTCAAGCCTTTGATTACTGCAGAACAATGCATGATTTGTCCGACATGGATGGCGACTAAGTCAGCAACGTTAAACAGGAAGCAGAGGGCAGATATTGCCATGTCTTTTGAAGTAGAGTGACAGGAGCCCCCCTGTCTGACCATAGCGCAACCACTGCACTGCAACGCTTTGTAAAGGTTATCAATAAATTACCGTTTATCATGTTCCCCACCCCCAGGTTAGTTTACCTGGGGGGGAACAACCCTAAAATTGTCTTCTGGTTTCACAATGATTTATGAGTCAATCTGGGCAGTAACATCCTCCTGTGATTCTTGCAGGTTGGCGCAGTACCACTCCAAACCTAAGCACTAAAAGCAAGCTTTGGAATTAGCAATAGGTCTGGCTATAGAGGAATGTTGTATGGTAATGTGAAGCAATACAAGCAAATAACATGAGAATGAATATGTATTTGCAAGGAACTGCAGAATAATATTGGTTTTGGATAAAAGGTGAGGCGACAGTTGCACTGTGAAGCCAGACTCAAAACTCTCTGTAGGTTAAAGATTGCCCGTCGCCTATCTGTGCTGCTGCCAGAGAAAAACAACATACATTATATAGTTATCTAAGACACTTTAATAGCATTACAATGTCATGTGTGCCCTGAACATTCAAGCTTAGGCAGCTGGATAAATAAACCAAATGATTACAGCTGTGTGGAGATCCTGCACTTTTTTAATGGAAGCACAGTTTCTGCTCAATCAAAACATGTCCTTTTGGCTCCCATTATATGGGCGGAACCAAAGCCCCTCTCCAGAGATTCTCGCATAATTGTCTGCTGCCAGACCAAAACAAACCTTTCAAAGCTCTTTTGAGTATGAAAGACCACAAAGCAAAGTGACTCTCTTAAATTTTCAAGACCAATGGGGTGGGGGCAGGACCCCACAAGATAGCATTGTTTTTTTTAAAAGAAAAAATATGTTTGAACCTTCAGGGCAGGGCAGGCTCCCAGAGGGAGTATGTTTTTTGTTTTTTAAAACATACCTTTTGATGGCATAGTCTTGTATAAAAAAAATCTTTGCTATATGCCTAGTAGAAAACAATATTTTCTGCTTTGCCTTTAGTATAGGGATAGAAGTATTTGTTCTTGTATGCCAGCATAGAAGACAGATGACAGCCTGCTATCTATTTTCTATAAAGAATGCAGAAGGTAGCCCTTGTCCCTACCTTTATGGCACAAATCAGAGTGCAAGTGCAACACATTGAACTCTCTCTTGTGGTGTCCATGTGAAAGCGTGCTTCTTATTTTCTCATCCTGAGCAACCCAGAATATTTCCTTGTGCACCAGACATGTGACATAAGACTTCTGACAAAAGTCTACAAGATTTTGTCATTTACTCATACTAACCAAGTAGCAGTCCTATTGGATGTTTGGAGTATATGCAAAGATGTACTCCTTTTTACATGGGTGAATGCTGTCTCCATGCCAAGGACATGATGCTACCAACAGTTGAACACATTAATGGCAGTGGAGCACTGGTCTTCTTACTTACACCCCAACGGGATGTGTGTCTACTGGCTTTCCCCCTGTAAACCTTGCAGTACGTCAGGACTGGGCATCCCAATTTCCCCTGTTTATACATGGTGTGTTTGAAAGTGCTTGGGGGCATGAGAGGAAGGTGTCCATTTGGAGTTCCCATTGCTTTTATGTAACCCCTATAATTGTAGAGTGCTCCATAGCATTTAGTGGCTCCAGAGGCGCTGTCTCCGCCTCTCCCAGTTTTCCCCTTGTGCTGAGGTTTCCTTCCGCTCCCTCTCTGCAGAAGTCATTTTAAAGCCACGCACATTTGTCTGTTTTTTCACATCTGAATGATGCAAGATGGACCCTTAGTGTTTACTTGACTTGGATCAATCCAGTTCCAGCTGGCAAGCCACTGCCACAAAAGAGGCAACCCTTTAGGACTGTGGCAAATGGCTTGGGTAACAATGCAATACAAAAAATATTTTGTCAACCTTCTTATCCCCTGTATCCTGTTCTACTGTAGAATCAAGTGTGACACCAACAGCACCAGGTCGGTCCTTTATTGAGAACCTGAATTAGAAAAGTGGAAGACTGCCAGACCTTCGGGTCAGAAGTTTGTCATTACAATGCATGCCTTTAACCTGCATGCCTTTACCACGTGTTCTTTACCATGTAATGCCTTTGCCACGCATTGCTTTTACCACACAAGTCTTTACCATGCGTATGCCTTTACCACACATGCATTTGAAAAGAAATTTTGAGGTATGTGAAACCCCCATTAAAAAAAAATATATATATATATATATATATTATCTACTAGCGGTCGCCAGTAGATAGTTATAGTTACAACCTATTATCCATAGGAAATCCGCGACATTCTATTTGAAATAACTCTCTTGCCGGTTGACGTATCTTTGCGAAATTTTCAAACTTCGTGGGCGCTCCGGTCCGCTCCTACCCTGAAAGTCTCGGGGTGATACGTCAAGCGGGGGCCGAGAAAGGGGGTCCCAAAGCGCGTTTTCCCCATGCATTTTCCCATAGGAAACTTTAGACACGGCTACAGCCCGAACTGCTGAACGGAATTACACCAAATTTGGCAAAGAGAGTAGTTCTTGGTTCAGAAAGAACCCTTTTGTTAAATGGTGTAAATCCGTTCAGTAGTTGCTGAGAAAATCAAAAGTAAAAGTACATATATATCTATGGGCACGGAGGATTCGCGCACCCTCCCGATCCACGAGCTGCATGTTAATTGGCTGTCAGCTGGCTGTCAACATTCCGATTCAGGAAATGTTGGCAGCCATTTTGTCCTCGGTAGAACCGGGGACAGAAACAAGTGCGCAAAGCGCACAAAGGGGGAGAGTAGAAACACCTGACCCCCTAGGTTTGCTCAGGGGTCCCACAAGGACCCCTGGGCAAAAAAAAAAATTTTTTTTTTAAAATCGGCAGGATGCGCTCAGGGACGCGAACCCTGCCGAAAAAAAATCGAGCGCGGTCTCCGCGCTTCGATGTTAATTGGCCCCGGGTGGCCCAAGTCCCGGGGGCATGCTGAGGGGGTTAATTTTATGTGTGGGGGCCTCTAAGAGTCCCTAAGCCCGAGGGACCACCACCCCCGGGGCTTTATGTACAATGGTGCGGGAGGGCTCTGAGCCCTCCCGCAGCCCGAGGACCACCACCTCCCGGGGCTTCTTTTTTATTAAAAACCTGTGTGGGGGGCTCCAGCCCCACACGCCCGGGGACCACCACCTCCCGGGGCACTAAGAAAAATTACAATGGGGGTCCGTTTGGACCCCCAGAGCCCCGGGGACCACCACCTCCCGGGGCTGTGCACTGAATGGGAGGGGCCGCGCGGCCTCCTCCTGGAGCCCTTGATGGCCCTGGGGACCACCACCCCCAGGGCCGGCTCCTGCAGTGTCCCGGGGTGCCTACCCGGGACACTGCTGTTTGCAATGACAGGACTGGAGCCTCGCGGCTCCGTCCTGTCATTGCAAACTTGCTTTGATATTGGAAGAGAGAGCAGAAACCTGCTCTCTCTTCCAATATCCAAAGCCGATTGCTTTCCACATGGGGAGCTGCATCTTAGCAGCTCCCCATGTGTAACGCAATGCCGGCTCCCGTAGGACACGGGGAGCCGGCGGGACTGTGGGGGATTGGGGACCCCCACAGTCCCCAACGAGAGGGCCAGCCCCGGGGGATGGGGTCCCGGGGCAAGTAGTGGCCCGGGAGGGGGCCACGCGGCCCCCTCCCCCAAAATTTTTTTAATTAAAACGATCGGGCCCACAGGCCCCGCCCCTTCCTTCACCACTCTGCAAACGCGCCCCTGGCGCGTTTGCAGAAGAAGCAATTCCCTTGAATACTGGGGGTCCTGAGGCCAACTAGCCCACTAGGAACCTCCAGTATGCGCCAGGAGGCTGCCTTGCAGAGAGGTGTACAGAGGCCACGCCCTTTACACCTCTCTGCAGCGCAGCTCTATGGCACTTTTGGAGGTATATGGTGGGCTAGTTGGACTCCGGGGACCCTCAGGATTCAAGGGGACTTAATCCCCCAACTTAAAACGCGCCACAGGGCGCGTTTGCACAGTGGTGAAGGGAGGGGCGGGGCTTGAGGTGACATGTGTGCAAACAGGCCCGTGGCGCGTTTTAAGATGGGGAATTAAATCCCCTTCAATCCTGAGGGTCTCTGGGGGCCAACTAGCCCAACAGGTACATCCAGAAAGCGCCACAGAGCTGCGTTGCAGAGAGGTGTAAAAGGGTGTGGCCTCTCTACACGTCTCTGCAACGCAGCCCCTGGCGCATATTGGAGGTTCCTGGTGGTCTAGTTGGCCCCTAGGGACCCTCAGGATTCAAGGGAACTTAATCCCCCAACTTAAAACGCGCCACGGGGCGCGTTTGCAAAGATGTCACCTCAGGCCCCGCCCCTCCCTTCACCATTGTGCAAATATTCCTCTAAAATCAGCCGAAATAGGAATTCCGATTTACTCACCTGTTATAAGGAGAGACCTCAGTGCTGTATCTTTCAGCCCAGTACTGGTCCTGAAAAGTAATTTTAACCGTACTTACCGGTAACTTGAATTTCCTTCATAGGCTAACATTGACTGGTTTCACTTGGAAATTCTTCTAAGTGTGGAGTTTTGGAACTTTAAAATATTCCTCTAAAATCAGCCGAAATACGAATTCCGATTTACTCACCTGTTATCAGGAGAGACCTCAGTGCTGCATCTTTCAGCCCAGTACTGATCCTCAAAAGTAATTTTAACCGTACTTACCGGTAATTTGAATTTCCTTCATAGGCTAACATTGACTGGTTTCACTTGGAAATTCTTCTAAGTGTGGAGTTTTGGAACTTTAAAATATTCCTCTAAAATCAGCCGAAATACGAATTCCGATTTACTCACCTGTTATCAGGAGAGACCTCAGTGCTGCATCTTTCAGCCCAGTACTGGTCCTGAAAAGTAATTTTAACCGTACTTACCAGTAACTTGAATTTCCTTCCATAGGCTAACATTGACTGGTTTCACTTGGAAATTGTTCTAAGTGTGGAGTTTTGGAACTTTAAAATATTCCTCTAAAATCAGCCGAAATACGAATTCCGATTTACTCACCTGTTATCAGGAGAGACCTCAGTGCTGCATCTTTCAGCCCAGTACTGGTCCTGAAAAGTAATTTTAACCGTACTTACCAGTAACTTGAATTTCCTTCCATAGGCTAACATTGACTGGTTTCACTTGGAAATTCTTCTAAGTGTGAGTTTTGGAACTTTAAAATATTCCTCTAAAATCAGCCGAAATCACGAATTCCGATTTACTCACCTGTTATCAGGAGAGACCTCAGTGCTGCATCTTTCAGCCCAGTACTGATCCTGAAAAGTAATTTTAACTGTACTTACCGGTAACTTGAATTTCCTTCATAGGCTAACATTGACTGGTTTCACTTGGAAATTCTTCTAAGTGTTGATTTTTGAAACATACAAATATTCCTCTAAAATCAGCCGAAATCCGAATTCTGATTTACTCACCTGTTATCAGGAGAGACCTCAGTGCTGCATCTTTCAGCCCAGTACTGGTCCTGAAAAGTAATTTTAACCGTACTTACCAGTAACTTGAATTTCCTTCCATAGGCTAACATTGACTGGTTTCACTTGGAAATTCTTCTAAGTGTGGAGTTTTGGAACTTTAAAATATTCCTCTAAAATCAGCCGAAATACGAATTCCGATTTACTCACCTGTTATCAGGAGAGACCTCAGTGCTGCATCTTTCAGCCCAGTACTGATCCTGAAAAGTAATTTTAACCGTACTTACCGGTAACTTGAATTTCCTTCATAGGCTAACATTGACTGGTTTCACTTGGAAATTCTTCTAAGTGTTGATTTTTGAAACATACAAATATTCCTCTAAAATCAGCCGAAATCCGAATTCTGATTTACTCACCTGTTATCAGGAGAGACCTCAGTGCTGCATCTTTCAGCCCAGTACTGGTCCTGAAAAGTAATTTTAACCGTACTTACCAGTAACTTGAATTTCCTTCCATAGGCTAACATTGACTGGTTTCACTTGGAAATTCTTCTAAGTGTGGAGTTTTGGAACTTTAAAATATTCCTCTAAAATCAGCCGAAATACGAATTCCGATTTACTCACCTGTTATCAGGAGAGACCTCAGTGCTGCATGTTTCAGCCCAGTACTGATCCTCAAAAGTAATTTTAACCGTACTTACCGGTAACTTGAATTTCCTTCATAGGCTAACATTGACTGGTTTTCAGCAGAAAAGTTTCAAAGTGTTGATTTTCACAAACTACAAATATTCCTTAAAAATCGCCTGTATGACTTAAACGCATTCTTTCAACTGTTTACAGGAGATGCACCAGTGCTGGATCCAGGATCCAACACTGAGTAAGAAAAAGTAACGATAACAGTTTTTACCTGCTAAGTGAATTTCCTTCCATAGGATAACATTGGTGATTCTATGAGAAAAAGTTTCAAAGTGTCAACTTTTAAAATACAATAATATTCCTTAAAAATCACGACTGTAACCAAAACGCTTTTACTCAACTGTTTACAGGAGATGTACCAGGACTGAATCTAGGATCCAGTCCTGTGGTTACAAAAGTAATCCATAAAGTAACTAATTGCATTTAACTAGAAATTCACATTGAGCTGAATGTTGCATTGTGTTTGAAAATGTGTTGCCCATTGCAACAACTGTAACTACTGTACTTAAAAGTCTATTGCCTATCTGCAAAGTATTTAAACTAAAGTAATTCATTCTGAGAAAGTATTTTTGTAATGTAATGTATAATGTAATTACAATGTAATTTGACAAATAAAATATGTAAAAAAAAAATTGTTTCTAAAAATGTAGTAAATCAGTATGAAAAAATTAATATAACAATTAATACATTTAAAAATTGTCATTTACAAAACCTTTGAAATTCACTGAAAAACCGTAGGTTTCAGGCACGTTATAGTTAGAAATTAGCATTT